>VDFB02060383.1:0-65491 GCA_007258455.2 Sequoia sempervirens | reverse complement strand
AATACAAATTTAAAATGTTGTAAAAGCACTATTTGCATGCAAACCTATTATAAAAACCATTCCTTACCGTGTAAATTGCAATCAATGCCAATGGAGGATAAAAAAATATAGCCCTCTATAACTCATGTACATCAGTTAAATTGACTGACATAGTTAGAAAAGTTTAAATCAACTGACACTATAAAAATTTTAATGGCAAGGTATGGTAACTGCACTAATAAAAGGTCGAGTTTAGAAAGAAATCCACCTAAACAGTCATCGCTTAGTGTGTGATGTTTAAGCCCAACTGCCTCAGCTAGTGGTTACTATTGCTTTGCAGATTGTAGTGTTAGCAACAGTTGGTCAGTGTGAAGCAGATAGACAAAAAATATGGCGTGGAAGTAGCAAATTCAAGGAGGAAAGCATAAATGTGAGCAGGCATTTAAGATGTTTGGAATGAGATGAGTGCGGATGTGGAGAAGAGGTGTGTAGGGGTGATTATGTGGTTCATGTTTAAGGGAAATGAGATTGGAAATTTCCAAGTCCAAAGCTATGGCTTTCCTTTGCTTTGAGGCGAACAACAAGGAAACGGTTTCTGCGGCATTTAAATGTGGCTAGCTCGATTTTGCGGGGCGTAGAAAGGGCAAGCCCACTAAAATGGCATGAGCTGGAATATTCAGCAAAGGTGGGCGTGTACTTCCCTAGAGTGGGAAGAGCTCAAATTCTGGTGTTCTTGTCAACCTGCCGGTTGTTTATGGTGGGCGATAGTGGCCAAGTGGCTATCAACATTGTGGATGCATTTTTTGGAAAAATCTTTATTGATTTAAATTTAATAATAAATGGGGATATTGTGAGCAAAACTTGTACGTTGTTTGGGTATCTAAGATGGTGCAATCATACGTAATTGCATGTTGCATAGGTTAATTTGGTCAAAATTCTAGGGAAAAGATAATAAAATATCCAAATACTTTGATATTTTATGTAAGAATTACATGTATTCTATCTAGTTTTTAATAAATGAAGTTAATTACATTAATTGGAATATCATAGATCTTGATTATTTTAATAAGAAATATATCTCAATATTATTTTTTATTAATAAGAACAATATATTATTTTTTGTTAAAAGAGAAAAAACATGTTGATTTCTAACTTAAAAATTATCTAATTTTTTTTGGAAGAATTTTAATTTTTATATTTTTAATTATGAGAAAGGTAAAGGAAGGACCACAATTCTTCTTGTTGAGAAATGAATACCTTTTATTATTAACATTAGATGCTTCAATTGTAATGGAATGGTTTGGACTATCATTGAGAGAGATAATTAAAAATTTGGTATTTGTTTAATCTAGTTCTCAATACTTATGGAGATAACTTATTTGTAGAAATGGTTGGCATCCCCATTCCTAAGGTTCTTTGTATCTTTAGAGGAAATTTTAACATGATTGATCAAAAGGAATAAAAAATAGTTGATAGTGTTATGATTTGGAAAGTTAATGAGTAGTATATCTAGGAAAGAGCTAAAAGAACTCTTAACTTGATGGACCCTCTTTTAAGAAAAATAAAGCCACTAGTAACTTAGGTATCTAGTTTATTTGGTATAATAGTTAGAGTGATATAGAAAATACTTATTCTAGGTTAAATAGATTTTATGTGAAAAATAATTTCTTTTTCTTTGATACACATGATCCTTCTTTAGTTGTTGTGAGAGGACACTCTGACCCTCTTGTTAATTCTCTACATCATCATTCTTCATAGTTTGACATGAGTGTGGATTCTTTTGAGCAGCATTTGGAGGATGCTTCTTTGTCTTTAGAAGGGCTATATTTGTCTTTGGATTATGTTCTATAATCATTTCTAAGAGAATATGGATTATCATATTCTGCAATGTAGCTTAGAATGTTTGTTTGGAGTGTGAAAAATATTAGTATCAACAAGGAGAAACTTGAGCATTCTTCAAAGAAATCACACATCATCTTTCTTCACTCATCTTCCTTTCAAGAATGGGAATACATATTGCATACTCAATCTTGGTTTTGTTTCTTCCTAAGGGGATGAATATTATTTGACAAGATTGGATCATCTTTAGCATTCGATATTGAGCATCTACCATAATTGCAGGAAATTGTTCATTGAGGGGGGATGCATGGTCTCTCTTCTCATCTCTTAAGATGGGGTCTTTTTCCTCGCATGAGGTTTTTTCCTTCTCATTATTAATTGAGAGAGTATTTTTTTCATCTCCCTTTTGGTGAGGAGTTTTGTTCCATTGGATTTTCTCCTTTTCTTCGATTGCAAGAGATTGGATTTATACAGGGTACCTAACACGACCTCATAGTTGAGACCAATATTTGCACATCATTTACATAATAATCTACTACTCCCTAAGTTCCACTTAAGGGAGTGTTGGTGTAAATAGGCATTTTACCTAACTAGTTCTTCTAGTGGGTCCTACTCACATGTTAAATTTACTTATGTCCTAGGGAAGCTCTCTAGAAGGTTGTTAGTTGTCATAAGATCTTATCTTATCTTTTCACATAATTTAATGATTATTTCTAATTCATTTAATATTAGTTGAGTTAGTTGTATCATGACATAAGATTAAGACACTTGTCATGATCCTATCTAATCCTATATCTCACCTTGGCTATATAACCAAGGGGTCTCATGTGCAAATAAAAAATACAATCATAATATATCATTTGCATCCTTTGATAGAATATCATTATTATCTCCTAGATGATTTATTTTGTGCTTTCATGAAGTTCCTAGATTTTGGGTGGCTATAATATTCAACTAAATATTGCACAGTGTAGAGTATTCTATACTAACTCTTACAGGTAATTCATCATAAAGCTCTCACATATTAGACATGTGTGCATTTAAGTATTTTAAATTTTATTTATTTTTAATTTAAAAATATTCCCTAGTAATTTAAACAATTTTAAGTTCATATTTAAATGGAAAAACAATCTCTTACCTATATAATAGTTTTCTCTCTTTCTAACACTACCAGGTTAGTGACCAAGGAGTAGGGTGAACATGCAAATAACATCCAAGAGAGTATAATCAAGCAACAATTTCATATAACTTCATAACTGAAAAGTTATTAAGCACAAAATGAATTTTGATAATTAGACTAGACTAATGTCAACATAATTACGTTTGCATGAACCAACATAGCCTGAAACTCCTACAATGAACTAAAATATTTAAATACATATGAAGCCTCTTATGTGTGTGTGAAATTAACTATTCTCAAAAGGAATGATATGCTTGTTGGATACTTCGATCTACAACCCTCTCCCTGATGATACTCTACCTCTTTAGCTAGGAGGGGGAAGTAAATTGTCATGCATACACCTCATTATCCATAAATTAGTTAGTCTGTTAGTCACATTATATGAATTTTACCACAACCAGATTAATAATTAAATGATCACAATTAATGGTAAAGAAAAATCATATCAACTTCTTTTATCATTGAAAATATATCTATATTTAATATGCACTTGAATATATATTAATTGGAATAATAAAAACAAGAAAACTATATTCTATTGTAAGAATACTTAAACAAAATTTAATTAGATAATATAACTATGTGAGATAATAATTTTAAATGTAACATGACTTAATTATTTGAAAATGAGGTATAACAATTGTTGTTTTCTTGAGTGCATACAGACCCACTTAAATAATCTAATTTGTTTGTTGTTGTGTCTACTTTTTCTTCTACCCACTTTTTGTAAATCCCATGCAAAAAATCTAAACAAGTAAAATCCAACCTAAGAAAATAAGCATCATGGATCTTTGGTTTGAGGAGATCATTAAACAAGACAAAACCCCCTTTGAGCATGTTGAGGATAACATTGTAAAATTGAGTGAACATAACAATGATCATTGTGATTTTATTAGAGCTAAACGTAGCCATACCCAACTTGATCCATACCAAACCCTAGATGCTATCATTATGAGAAAGATTTCTATAAGATTTAATTGGTAAATCATGAAAAATCTAGATCCTTTAGACCAAGAACATGCTAGTATTAGCTATCCCTACCCTAGACTCAAATATCTATTAGTCATCCTTATGAAATATTTTACAAATATGACCTTCTTAGATCATGTAGTAAGCACATATCAACATAATGACTTGGAAATCAACAATAAGAACTCTGGCAAGATGGATACTCATGAGGGAGTTATCTCTCCTATTGACACTTTTTGATGTGATACATACTTGGAGAGTAATAATGTAAATTATTGTTGCAAATGATCGCATATATTGGTTGTCACTAAATGTTGATATTTGTTAGTATCATTTTGTGTTGCTGAGTGTGGATTAGATTTTGATATAAGCTTGTATTATTTTATTTTGTGATACTTTGATGGGATCTTATGTTTGAACTATCTAGTTGTAATAGTTTTTGATGTGGTCTAGTTGTCACATCTCATATCATAACTTTTTTCCTTAAGAATCTATCATGAATTAAAAACAAGAAGTGAAATGATTAATTTACAAAACCCTCTACTTTAAAATATAATTGTAATAGTGTGCGATGTGGTCTAATTGTCACATCTTTGATCATAATTTTTCTTTCTTAATAATCTATCACAAATTTTAAAAAAAGTGAAATGATTAATTTATAAAACCCTCTACTTTAAACCACCTATATTAATGATGAAAATGCTAAATATATTTGTGTTTGTTAGTTGAATAACCAAAGGCTTTTATTAATTCTCCACTACTTTTATATTCATTATTTAAAAGAAAGATTTACCCTCATATAATGAAAAGTTGAGATGGGTCACATAATAAAAATACAAGTTTGAGGAAAACTGAGATGCAAGATATTATTGAGGTACTTTTGATCTTTTGTTCTGCTAGACATCTGTATTTTTGTCTGCTTTTTTGAACTTCTTTCACGTTGGCTTTTTGGACTATTGTTAGCTTGATGTCATGAACAGCTGTGTGATGGACAATTTATAAAATGGGATCTTCTTTTTCTATTAAGCAAATAATTACTTCTAAAGTGCCATTCAAATAGCGGTAGAGTGAACTGGATTGTGGTTCGCTTCTTTAAAGTGTAGTCCACTAGAAATATATCCTTTTTCCGTTTGATAGCTACGCCCTGATTTTTGTAGGTATGTGGGTATATCAATCCTTTGAGTTGTTCTTAATGCTTTAGTAAATTAAACAATGTTTAAATCGCGTTACGAGATCAGTCAAGATTTATCAAGATTCTCTTAACATGGATTTTATATCACTGGGTGCAAAACAATTTACAATCCATCAATACAATTCATAAATACTGGAACAGTAGAATAAAGTTTCTAGCCACATATTTTCAAGTGGATGGCGAATCCACGTAAGGAGATAAGGGCGGCTTAGAAACAGTTGGTGGATGGTAAGTTAGTCATTATCATATTATCCGCGATCTTCGCTTATACCTGTTTTGAGATACGGATATCAATGCAAAGCTGCGTCGGAAAAACAACATCAGATACCATGGGAATCGTTATATAAACTTGTTTACACTTGTACTCCTCTCATCTCACATCTAATCTCATCATTTCGACTGAGTATATGTCCAGCAGAGCTCTGCTTTGAACAACAACGCAATCATTCTGCAACAAGGAAATTCAATGGAGGAGACAAGGCCAAGATGTTGTGTGCAGCTCAAGTTAGATATTGTTGGAGCAAGAAACATTGCTCTTCAGCCTGGCTGCAAAGGTAGTTTGTTTGTTCGATATTATCTGAAAAAGAGCATAGCAGTGAATACGAAGGAGGTCGAGGCTTCGCCAGAGCCCCACTGGGGAGAAACATTTTGCCTGGAATGTGGAGGAAAAGGAATCGGTGAAATGCTGTCTGCATTAATAACGGAATCAGGTTCAGTTGTATTTGAATTGAGGTGGAGAAGAAAAAGAGAAATATTTGGAGGATCGAAGAGCAAAGTTTTGGGAAGGGTTGAAGTTCCGTGGAAGGAGTTATTGTCATCGCCCACTCTTTCCTTAAGCAAGTGGTTTCCAATGCGGAAAGGTGATCTGCCTTTGCCACTACTTACTCCTGCTTTGTAGATTGCAGTGTCGGCAACAGTTGGTGAGTGCGATGCAACAGAAGCAGATCGACATAAAATATGGCGTGGAAGTAGCAAATGCAGGGAGGAAAGCAGAAATGTGAGCAGGTGTTTAAGACATATGGAACGGGATGAGTGCGGATGTGGAGGAGAGGTGTGCAGAGCTGATTATGAGGGTCATATTTTCGGTCAAGTTTAAGGGAAATGAGATTAGCAGTTGCCAAGTCCAAAGCTATGGATTTCCTTTGCTTTCAGGTGAACGCAAGGAAACGGTTTCTGCGGCATTTAAATGTGGCCAACCCAACTATGCGGGGCGTAGAAAGAGAAAGCCCA
The DNA here is from genome assembly GCA_007258455.2 of Sequoia sempervirens. Taxonomy (NCBI): domain Eukaryota; kingdom Viridiplantae; phylum Streptophyta; class Pinopsida; order Cupressales; family Cupressaceae; genus Sequoia; species Sequoia sempervirens. The sequence continues at coordinate 59,102 of VDFB02060383.1, read as the reverse complement.
CTAAAATGGCATGAGCTGGAATATTCAACAAACGTGGGCGTGTACTTTCCCAGAGCATGGGAAGAGTTCAAATTCTAGCATTCTTGTCAACCTCCCAATTGTTTATGGTGGGTGATACTGGCCAGCGGCTATCAGCATTGCGTATCAGCATTGTGGGCGCATTTTTTTGGAAAAATCTTTATTGATTTAAATTTAATAACAAATGAGGATGTTTTGAGCATAACTTGTACATAGTTTGGGTACCTAAGATGTGCATTTATTCGTAATTGTATGTTGCATAGATTAATTTGGTCAAAAGTCTAGGAAAAAGGGCAAAGATGGAACCAAAAAAAATCAAGTGGTTTTTACTTCATCCTTTCCACTAATAAGTCAATTATAATAGTTGAATTTTTTTTTTTAATAGGAAATATATCTTAAGATTTTTTAAAAGAGAAAAAAAATTGTTGACTTTATCTTGAAAATTATTTAAATTTTTGTGGAGGAATTTTAATTTTTATACTTCTAGTCATGAGAAAGACAAAGGAGGAAGTGCAATTCTTATTGTTGAGAAATAGATACCTTTTATTATTAACGTTAGATAATTCATTTGTAAGTGGTTTAGATAATCATTGAGAGAGATAATTACAAATTTGGCATTTGTTTAATCTAGTTCTCAATAATTATAGAGACAAAACCTATTTGTAGAAATGGTTGGCATCCCCCTTTCTAAGGTTCCTTAGATCCTTAGAGGAGATTTTACCATGATTGAGGAAAGGAAGAAAAAATCTGTGGTAGTGTTATGATTTGGAAAGTTAATGAGTAATGCATATAGGAAAAAGCTAAAAGAGCTCTTAATGTATGATGGACCATCTTTAGGAGAAATAAAACCTTTAGTAAAGGTATCTAGTTTATTTGGTATAATAGTTAGAGTGATATAGAAAAAAATTATTCTAGGTTCAATAGATTCTATGTGCAAAATAATTTATGTTTCTTTGATACAATGAAAAATTATAATTATATTAGAGTTCCGCCAAGCACAATACATTACCATTACCCCATTGAAGTGAACATTATTAGAAGGGGCAACTGTGTGCATGGGATCTACAAAAAGAATAATCTATTTAATTTGAATGTGTAATTGCTTAATAACATAAAAGTACCTTGAAGGTATTGTTTCTCTAAGATGCATTAATAAATCCTTCTACCTTGTTTGTTCTAACATTGATTTTATGGATAAGATGGTGGAAAGTTGGAAATATTTATTTGAGATTATTGGCAAGAAATTGACACTTGATAAAAGAAGGTTTCAATTTTTTTTGCAAAAGAGGTTTTCATCTTTTGAAGACCAAGTGTAGTGGATCCTAACAATGACTTCATTATTAGAAGTCTTGCTGACCTAAACATAAGTTAAGATGCTTATAGAGCCATAGGGATCAAGGGGCCAATATTAGAGCTAAATTGAATTATATTAAGAACAAGGATAGAGGAACTAAATATTTTTTTAATCTCCTCAAGTCTAAGAATATGAAGGAAACCATTGGACCTATAAGGATTCATGAAAATATCTATAATGATATCGATGATATGAAGGTTTATTTTAGTGGATTCTATTTTGTTCTTTTAGTTATAAATGACAATAATTGCCATAATAAGAAATCTAGAGAAATTTGAAAAAAAAAAAATCCCAAGAAACTCAACAAGCACGCGATAGAAAATTTTAAAAAATAATTCAATAAAAAAGAATTTTGAATGTAATTTAAAATATTTAAAAAGTGGTAAATACCTTTGGGTTGATGGGATGGCTATTTAATTCTATAAAAATGAAGCCATAAAAAGGGTCTCTTAGAGATAAGATTAATAGGGGTATCATTAATCTTTTTCCTAAAGAAGGTGATAAAGCTCAAATAAAATATTGAAGGCTCATAACCTTATTGAATGTTTCATATAAACTCCTAGCTAGGATGTTAGCTTTGAGGTTGATTGATAACTACTGATATCTTACCAATGATGATTAATGTTAATTGCATTAGATTCATCAAGGGTAGATATATTCTTAAAAACCTCAAGTGACTATTTGGGAAGCTCTATACTAGGCCAAGAAATCTAACAGAAGTGCCTACATGTTGTTTGATATGTATATATATATATATATATATATATATATATATACGTATATATATATATGTATATATATATAATTAGTGTCTTAAGTCTTTCACTTAGGGTAATTAATCTGGGTGGTTTTTTTCCCGTAGAGTAGTTTTCTCACTTGTTTAATATTTTCATAGTTTTAAAAGCCTATACAGTATGATTTTTAGCATCTCAATTTATTCACTCTTTCTTGGTGAAATAGCTATGCTTCTCTCATTCTCTATGAAGGTTTATTTTGGAAATGGTTATCTTGGGTTTCACCTACGTGGTATCAGAGCCAACCATTCTGCCATCCTTCCTGAGAGTTTTCATCAAAGTGTTTGAGATCATTTATTTGCTCAGCATTTGAAAATTTGAAAATTTGAAAATTGCCTTATTTGTCTTATTTCTGATTGTTTCATTTTCCTGTTGTTGGAAAATATCTGGGAGCAATTGAAGCATCATTTTTTCTATGAATTTCTTGAAGACTCAATTTCTTCCCTCCTCAAGGTGCAATTTCCTCTCAGAGGGACGATTTGTGATAGGAGGCGATTTTCTTCATTCAAAATTTCCCTTTGTAAGCCATTTTTTCCTAAAGGCCAATTTCTCCTATTGTTGGGCCCAATTTTTTGCTTTAGGTGGCATACATCCTCTTCATATGCGCATACAAAATTGTCAAATCTGGTTCATTTTTTTAACTGAAAGTTTATTTACTACATTGACCAGATACTCCCTTTTAAAATTAGCATATTCATAGTGAAGTCAATAAAGGGTCTGCATCTTCTTTGTTGATGGCATTCAAATCCAGATAGAAGAGTATGATTCAAGGCCATTCCATCATTACTAGTAAGTGATTTTTCCTTTTTCCCAATTTTGTTGGAGGGGTGATTTTGCTGCACAAAAGACATGATGTTTTTGCATTTGGCATCCACTATGTAGATAGGGGTGGATTGATTGCTTAAGTGGAGGAATTTGTTTCAAGGATGCCAGTGAAACCTTTTTCCATAGGACCATTTTTGTAGAAATGATTCTTTGTTTCTAGGCATGATACATTCTCGACAAATCATGTTTTCTCCAATTGGAGGCCTTCAAACATCATTGCAATCATTTACTTCCATCAATTTGGTAGAAAGGGGTGACTGTAATATTTTTTTTCACATGTGATTGAAGCTTCCCAAGGGTGATTGGAGTTGCATACATTTTTTTAAAAACTTTATAAAATATAAAGTTTCCCCTAAAAATTTAGGGTTCCAAAGTTGCACAGCTGAGTTTAGTGGGCCCCAGTTTTGAAGTTTTCAAAATTGTGTTGGAAACATCATCCCACATTGACAGTGTGGGGTAGGTTTTTGCTATTCATATAGCGTTGAAGTGGGGTTGCTTGATGTGAGAAAGTATCATAAGAGGTTATCTTGTTAATGTGCTAGCATGGAGATCAAGCAATTGGATGCATCATTTTTTGCTGTAAAATAGGTTTAAATATTTTTTGGAAGTTTTTCAGTTGTGAAAGCACTATCTTTAAATTTTTTTGAAGAATTTAGTTATAATGGTTTCTTTGGAGAAAGGGAACTTTAGGAAATGAAGTGATGTTGTTCTCACCCATCTTAGTGAGGAGAATCTATTGCCATATTTGTATAATGAAGTTCCTATTCCAGACACATGTAGTAGGTATACAATTTGGAAAGGGTCTAGAGCTAGAGTCTATGGAGTTGTGCCATAGAAAAATGGCCCCTTGTAATTTTCATGGCCTTTTAGGTCTCCTTTCATGATGTTTGGTCTATTTTTCTCTAATTTTATATTGTAATGTGGCTTGAACATGCATATTTATGTACTAAAATTCAAATAATGACATCTTGTGAAGGTGTTGTGAAGTGTTGTAAAACATTTCTACACTCTTCTAGAATCTATTCATTACAATTCACCTAAAAATAACCTTTTCATCACTGAACAAGTCCTATTTTGAAGTGTTGTAAAGTCTTGTAACAAGGTTTCACACTTTTCTAGGCATAATTTCACTATTTACACCTTTCTTATGCTTTATTTGACCCCTTTATTCCCTTATAAGATTTAATTAAGTGTATTTTTTAATGTAAACCTAACTAACAAGATTAAATGTGACTTAATTCTTGACACCCACATTTAGGTCCTAGGTGGGACCTATTCACCATGGGTGGCAAATGAGTCCCCCTTGGCTGCAAATTCAAAATATTTTAAATTTCCTTTCAGGTTTTTATTCAAAATCACTTGATGTCGGCCTATGATGAGGTATCAATGGGTTACTAAGGCACAAGATTGTATAAATAAGTGATTTTCACCTCATTTTATATCTCCTACAATCACACATCACATCCAAGCAATATTTTCATTCACTCAAGCATTCAAGCAGTTTACAACATCAAATCAAGCATTAATTAAGCATTTTGAAGCATCCATTGACATATCTTCAGATTTTACTCAACAAGGGTTTGGTAAGTTGATAGCATTTGCATGTTATTTGTTTATCATTCTCTTTCATTTCATTATTTCATTAAGGGTCTGATTACCAAAGTGGGGTTTGACCAAGGCAAACCCCTATTTGCTAACCCTCAACCATTTTCCCCCTCTTGCATGTGTGTTTGTAGAGTTTTGTGTCCAAATTTAATAAGTATTTAGGTGTTGAAGAGTGGTCAACAAGTCAACTAGGTGTTTCAAGTCAAATAAACTATATTCCAAGCTTGGAGAAGGTATTTTGTCTATTTCCTATAGAATTGAGTTCAGAAACTTGACAAGCAAACATCCTCAGATCTAGGGTTTACGAGTTATCTCCTAATTTCTCAAAATTTTGGGAGAGGACTGATTCTCCACCAGTGGTGAATGAGTCCCACTTGAAGGTTGGAAATCTAAGTTTTGTCAGATTCTGGATCCCGACTCTCAGAAACCTATTCCTGATAGTTTTCATTAGAAGTAGGACTAATTCACCATCCTGGGCGAATGAGTTCCACTGGTGAATTTCTATAATTCTAGACAACATCCAAAACATTCCAAAATCCTCATTAGACCTCTAGGTGCACACTAATTCAACTCATTTCTTTCTGTTATGCATTTATTCATTCTTATTTCAAATCACATTATGTTTTCCAACATAGCATAAATGTTAAGTTTTACATTCATAACTAGTCATTTAGATCACTTGATTACATTTAGATCATTTCATTTAGGCATAACAACATCATACATGTTACACAATTTTAATGAACCTACCTAGCATTTTTGGCCCTACTCTCTCCTTTTAGGTGAAAAACCCTAGAAGAGTTAGGGAGTCTTATGGTGCCAAAAATCTATGATTCAAAAGTTATTTTTGAGCATATAAATGACAAGGACCTTTTGGATTCACTTTTTCATTTTGAAAGCCCTTATGCTCTTTGGACTTACCTTCAAGAATCATTTGGAGACCCTGATGCTCTGCCATCTCTCGATGACCCTCGTTTGAATACCAATGTGTCTCTTTGTCCTTTAGAGAAGATAAACCAAGCTTGTGATCCTTTGGAGGTTGTTGAGATTTTAGATGAGGTTGTGGTTGCTTCAGAGGTTCTTGATTCTTTTCCAGAGATAGTTGATCCAGCTTCATTGAGTACTTCCATCATTCCTAAACAATACGATTATGATTATCTTCTTGATTGGGATTCTTATTTGTCAGACATTGGTTCATTGTTCATGGAGTCTCACATTTCAGATTTGGAGGACACATTTGAGGGGTTATCTCTCCTCTTTGATAACAATTATTACACAACTATTTTCAAACCATCTCTGTCTTTGGATATTGTTCAGTATTAGTTTCTAGTGGTACCTTGTTTTTCATCTCCTATTGTGATTGGGCATGTTCTTGATTGGTTCATGGTATCATATTTCAAGGTCTTAGCGACACATGAGTAGATTTCAGAGACATTTTCATCCTACATTTGGATTTCACTTGCTAATTCCTATCTAGAATGAGAAGCATACTTGCATTTGTATTTGGTTTTGTTTCTTCCAAAATGGAGACAAGTTATTTGTTGATATTGTATCATGTTTTGTCTTTAGAAAGTTATCAATATTGTTTGTCGATATTATATCATGTATATTATGAGGGGGCTACATAGTCTCTCTCTTTCTCTCTTATGGGGGGCTATTGGTTGTATATACATGATGTATGTAGTCCTTGGGGGGTGTGATTGAGTCCTCCATCCATGCATCAATTTTTTTTTCTTTTCTCTCTTTTCGAGGACGAGTGTTTTCCCATAGGGTTTTTCTCCTTTTCTCCGGTTGTGAGATTTATTTTTTGCATTTTAAATAGGTACCTAACATGGTTGTGTAGTTGAGACCCATATTGCATTTTCATTCTCCCTAAGTTTTCACTTAAGTGGGGGTGTTAGTGTCTTAAGTTTTTCACTTAGGTAATTACTCTGGGTGGTTTTTTCCCATAGAGTAGTTTTCTCACCTGTTTAATATTTCCACTGCTTTAAAATCCTGTACAGTATGTATTTTTAGCATCTCAATTTATTCACTCTTTCTTGGTGAAATAGTTGTGCTTCTCTCATTTTCTGTGAAGGTTTATTCTACAAATGTTGATCTTGGGATCCACCTATATATATATATATATGATAGATTTTAGAGGTCCTTCATTATCATGTTCCTTGAACTCTTTGGTTTTCCTTAGGAATCTTACAAAATTATCAAGTAGTTTTTTAAACATTCTCACACTTAGATTGATATTAATGGGCCACTTTCAAAATATTTTGTATTGAAAAGATTTATTAGTCAAGGTTTCCTACTTGCTCTTCCATTTTTATTATTGATTTTGATTTGCTACATCATATTTTAAGCTTTAATCTTATTTGTGGGATGGTCAAATGAATTTCATTAGAAAATAATGATACATTAGTAAATATTCAATCTATTGCCAATACATCTTTATTCTCTTATCTTGAAGAAGATAACTTTCAAAACTTTATGAATAGGTAGAATGTAGATTGAAAGGTCTCTAGTGGTGAAATATTTGAAGGTAAATACATTTTCCTTAGTTGGAAGGACGGTTCTCCTCTTGGTTAAATAAAATTAGTTGGAAATAGGGCAGACCTTCTAAAATTGTCATATATTTGGGTATTCCTTTCTCAATTAATCCTTCTATGAAGTAAATGTGGGACTTGATCTTTTTTAAGATTGATAAAAGAATCATAAATGGAAATTTTAACATCTTTCTCTTGCTAGGAGGTTACAAGTGTGTTAGAAAATTATTTCCTCCTACAATATCTATTATGCCTCTACTTGGTTATTGGGTTGTTGTCAAGTAGAGAATATTTAGTAAATAGAGAGAATTTTTTTGTGGTCTAATGGTAAAAGTGCCAAAAAGAGGTATATAGGTAATGGGAGTGATGTTACATGGACAAGGCCAAAGGTGGCCTAGGCTGAAATAATTTGAAATGCAAGGTATTTCCTTAGCTACAGAATGGATTGTTAAAGTCCTTAGGGGTAGAGAACTTTGTTCAAAATTATGTTTAAGAATAATATTTAGTTATTTTTTCTTAAAAAACTAAATAGTTGATTGGTTTACACCCCTATGATAAATTTTTTGGTAATTTCTTAGTAGGCAGTTTGGATTTATAGTTTGTTTTACAACATATGAAGAGTTTGGGAGACTATTAGATGATTTACCAAGGATCATGATTCCTTTAATTGATCCAAGGATACTTTAATATATTTAGATCGATTTGGTGGAATCCTCATTGGAATAATAATCCCCTTTATTTATTGTAATGTTCTTCTACTAAGGAACATGCTAGTAAAGATATTAGTGAGTTCAATGATCTCTAATTTAAGATTATTAAAGACTTGGGATTGTATCAAGATATAATATTCTCTTCTTTAGTCTAAAAAAAATATTTCAATTATAAAAAAATCCCTACACAATGTTTAAGTTTGCAGTTAAAATCATCTTTAATGTATAAATCATTGAAAAATTTAGTTGGGTGGATGGATTTTCATTCTAACATTAATCCCAAGGAGTTGTATAACTTACTAATTGATTCCTATGAGGTTCTAGGTAGGGTCAATACTAATAGGAACCTTAATATTGATTATAAGATCTGTGGTTCTACATCCTTAACACCTATTTGTGCAACCATATTGAGCCAAGAAAGATTACTATAGATGGTTTTTTCTTATTAAGAAGATTTTTTGCAAGCTACTTTGAACGATTTTAGATTTCATCCAATTGTCTACAATATTTCCTATTTTTTGGAAACTTGTGAGAACTTATTTTTTATTATGGTTTTGATAAATGTATTTGGGAATTTTCAAGGGAATATGTTGGGATGAGATAGTAAGAATACTTTATTCTAGCATTAAATGTTGTTTGGATATGTTATTGGTTTGAATAAGAGTCTTTATCTTTTTGGTTGATTTTATCCATTATGATTTTATATTTTTTATGGAGAACGATAGATTTTGATATGTTTTTTGCTAAAAGGAGGCACGTTCTAGATTCTTCATGTAGTTTTGAAATTATTTTATAGGTGATACTTGAAATCACAACGGTTAGATTTATGAAGCTATATGAGAAAAATTTTGTTGTTGTTTTCAAGAAAAAAATAAAGAATATACACTTTTTGATTAATGATGCTAGGAAGTTGGATGAATTTTTTTATTAATGAATACGAAATTCCACAAAAAATATGAAAAACTTAACAAATATGACTTTCTAGATCATGTAGTAAACACATATCAATCTACTGACATGAAAATCAATAATAAGATCTTTAACATGATGGATACTAGTGAGTGAGTTATCTCCTCCTATTGAATGTGATACAAATTTGGAGAATAATAATGCAAATTATTTTTGGAAATGACTGTATATGTTAGTTGTTAGTAAGCTTTCATGTTTGCTAGTATTATTTTATATTGTTGAGTGTGGGTTAATGGGTTTTGATGTAATCTTGTACTATTTTTTTGTGGTACTTTGTGGGGACCTTTATATTTGAATTACCTACTTTGAATAGTTTGTGATGTGGCCTCATTTACACATCTCATATCATAACATTTTTCTTAATAATCTATCATCAATTTTCTTGATATACTTAATTTACAAAACATTCTACTTAGGACTACTTGTTTTAATGTTAAACATGCTAATTATGTTTGTGTTTGTGAACCCCAAATCTAAGTACCTGCACAACAAAGAGATTAAACACCCTAAGTTAGATATTGCAAGCATAAACAAGGATTCCCCATGGAATCCATTTACAATTCAAACTAGGAATGAAAATATGCAAGAAACAATACAAGAGATAAAACAAAGATGGAATCCTAATTTAAATAGAAAACTCTTGTTCCCATGGGGGAATTGGTGCCAATTTGATGTGGAAATTTGGCCCTTTCCCAATTCCTATGATGAAATGTTGATAGATGTAGACTTGGTGATGAACTTTGATCCACTTTTGATGATGAATGATGAAGACTCCAAGCCAAATCTGCAAAAGAACCTAGCTAAGAACTCAATGGTGTGAAACTTGATAGATATTTGAGCATGGTAACTTTACTCAAATTGTGGATGATGAAATGAGGAGAGAAGCTCTCCATTTATAGGATTTCAAGATGGATGAAAGCCCAGATTTGAGCAATGTGGGACTAACTTTCATCCAATGATATGGTGCCACTTGTCAAGCTATGAATGGATGATGGTTGTGCAAGATTTGGGGTTTGTGCCAATACATGCCAATATTTGAATTTCAAATTTGTTGAAATGACATGTAAGAGGGAAGGGAAAATGTAATAAATGCCACTTGGCTCAAGGCAAAGGACATGTAAGAGATCTAAATGCCTTGTTGGAAGGACCTATTCCCACTTGGATTTTGAATTCAAATTGGGAGAATATTTCAAAAGATGCCATGTGAGGGAAAATAGGGATTTAATAAATGAATTAAATCTATTTTCATGTGCAACTTGCATTATCTAGAGGATGTGACATGAGATTAGATTAAATTAATCAAAGGTCAATTAATTTAATAGGAGATTAGATGATGTGACTTATTTGACTCAAATTTATGGATTTATTTAAATCAAATAAGAGAGGAATATGATAAAAGGCTAATTAAATAAATTTTGATTTATTTAATTAAAAGGGATGGTGTTAGATTAAATCAAATAAGGTTTCAATTTATTTAATTTAATGGATAGACTTTAGAGATTTAATCAAATAAATTGATTATTTAATTAAATAGGGATAATTAGATCAGATGGATTGATTTAATTAACAAGAGAAAGTGACTTAATTAGACAAAATGATTTATTTAATTAAGAGATGAATATTGATGAATTTAATCAGATAAGGGAATTTGATTAAATGGTTAGACTGAGGGATGATTTAGAAATAAACGATGCTAGTAAGTCAGGATCAGATGCACGATGTCAATCAGTATATTTTCGATGTCTACATTTTTCCCCTCTTTGAAGCCATGCACTCGTTGCGTTGGTTCAAAGAATAAACAATCCTAATCAAAGACAAATTTTTTTTGATATTAAAAACTTGCCCCATTGCCACTTGGTGAGAGAAAACATGCCATTATAATGCCCCCTCGAGAGATCGGATGAAAATTTCCATTTTTTGGGTGATCTCGCGAAAAAAGGTGACAAAGTGCCCGAGAGGTCAAAAAGGGGTCCGAGAGGCTAAAAACATGTCTAAACGCAATAAATCGATGAAAAACAAGCCTCAAACAAATTAAAACAGGTTCAGGGGTCCAAAACCCTAGTAGGACAGCCCTAGAGGGTCAAAAAACCCCAATTTTTAGGCTTAAAAGGAGCCCGAGGGGTCACTTTCAAGTCATTTTCACACACCTCCGCTAGCGAACCTTGAGATTTGAGCTCTGACCTCCTGACGATATGGCATAATGACAACTTCCTTTGCACATTTCTGACCAAGTTCGAATCTACCAGTGGCCACTTGGCCTCAGTGCCCCGGTATGTGATCCTAACTGATGCTTCGTTTTTTCATTTTAGTGCATTTATTACTTGTTTTAGGATGAGCTCACCTCCAGCAGCGCTATTATAGCGCTGCTCAGTGTTTGAAGTGCACCGCTTTTAGGCTTTTTGTGTCGAGTGGTGTTGTTTAGCGTCGCAGCGGTGCAATATGGAATTTAAAAACTCCACCGCTGGGATTGGGCTCGGCTTGGACTCGCGGGTCAGTTTTAGAAAAGTGCGCTGCGGTGGCGCCCTTTTCAAGCAAATTGCAACGCTAAGGGTTAAATTGTGCCGCGGTGGCTCTTTTTTGGCAAAATTTCGAGTCCAACGTCGGAGTTTGAGAAAACTCAAATTGTGACACCTTCACAAACTACGCCACTGGGAACAAGTTTGAGGCGTTATGTTAGGAATTTTCAATTTTTTTTTTTTAACATGCTGACTTTCCTTGATGCAGGATGAACCTAGGGAGCTTTACTCTCGAGAGAACCGGTCATGGGAGCTAGCGAGAATTTTATGAGATTTGAGCGACAGAGACCAGGGTCAACTGGGGACCGCAGGACTATGGCACATTGTATATGCAATGCCCGTATGTACACACCTTGGGATGCTATCAGCACTGGTAGAGCGATGACACAATGAGACATCATCATTTCATCTTCCCACTGGTGAGGCGACTATCACATTGGAGGACATCTGGCGGATACTACATTTGCCCATTCATGGCCGCCGAGTGATCCATGACACGGAGGGACGTGATTACTGCACCCGAGTCCTCGCCATACGAGATATCATTTATTGTGAGGGAAGATCAAGTTGGAGAGGTACAGAGTCATAGCACCTCCCTTCCATTAGGCAGTTGCGGTGATTATTTCAGGTTTGGTTGCCCCAGATAGAAAAGGGCGGTATTTCAGTCTTGGATGGGGATATTGGTGGGAGAGGATGGTCCAGGACAGGCCGGTTCGATTCACATGGGGACCCATCCTTCTGGCTTCACTTTATAGGGATCTCCACGAGTATGCATACGTGTATGGCAGAGCACTGGGAGCTAGGGTGACACTTCTGCACATTTGGGTGTGGGAGCACATTTCTATGCTATGTCCACGGGTCGTTCCAATTCTGATGGGGGCAGAGGATGCCTTGGTGGCACGGTACAAAGGTGGTGTGTCCTTCACACACACTGGAGAGCACGGGATCCCCTACTGGAGGCAGGTCATAGATGAGATGCTCGTATTTACTTGGAGACCATACCCCGATCAGCCTGGATGGGCTAATGATTCAGACCGGCTCTTCTACTACTGACAGGGCAGGTACATGCAAGGCCGAGAGCATACCATGATAGAGAGATACTTGCCCGAGCATGTACTGTGTCAGTTTAGGGAGCCACAAGATCGGCTGGATGATGGCTATGTGGTCATTTTTGTGCGCAACATGACACAGGTGGCATGGGGCCCTAGTATTCCTATAGTGGAGGTGGTTGACAGCTTTCGAGGGCTAGTGGCCCAACTTTGGGCTTACGATCAGGGTTTGGCAGACCCAGGGACTACACAGGCCTATAGGGATTGGTTCAGACCTCTCCGGTTGACTGTTCCAGGTGAGGACCCAGAGGCACATAGGGTCAGAGGCATGGGGAGAGGACGAGGACGAGGTTCGAGGATCATGATTCGATAGGAATCACCATTGATGCCCCCAATTCCACCAGATCACGGGGACGTCCCTATGCAAGATCAACAGTAGGATCTGCCAGTCCCACCACCACGAGCTGAGGGTGAGGGTTAGGTTCATGTACAGCCACGAGCATAGCCAATAGGGCAAGAAGATGCATGGGATGCCTTGATTTTGCAGCTACAAGCATAGGTATAGGTAGTGACAGCTGAGAGGGATCAGACATGGGCTGAGAGAGAGTAGCTTAGAGCGGAGAGAGACTAGGCTGTACAACAGCGACAAGTCGCAGAGCTACAAGCAGCCACAGAGCTAGGCCGTAGGCAACAGATAGAGAGCATGACAACCACCTCGTCCTCGTAGGGTACTATGCCAGTCCGATCCTACAGGGAGGCCATTCGAGAGATAGAGTACTATCGTCAGGCCTACCATGAGCACATACCTAGAGCAGACTAGGTCCTTGACTATTTAGAGTGAGCTAGCTAGAGACCACCAGAGGGTCACGGTGACAGGGGTGAGGGTAGCATTCACGGAGATCGACCGTGATTCAGATGATACACATTTTTGGTGCTTTATGGGCTCATTTTTGATTGCCTCAGTGGGCATTTTGTACCGATTGACACACATATTCAATGATCCAATTATTATTCTTTGTACCATGACATTGACACTGATGATATGATATATATATGAGCTAATTTTGATGCGATGCTATGTGTACTCCTTTATTTATGTATGCATGATTCTTCTTTTATATGTTATGGATGCATTTATTTTGAATGACGTCTATGTATTTGATTATGACCTATGATATGATGTGCAATGATGTTAACTATGTGATGATTTATTTTATGCCAATGCAATATGTGAAAAGATTTGATTTATGCTATATGCAATGATGTGTAAAAAATGCTTATATATGAGCTGATTTATGGATGGATGTGATATGATGATGTATGTGATGCAGTGTTAATGCAATATGATATGTATGCCTAATGAATTAGATGATTATTTTCTTATTGTTTATGATTATAATGTTCATGTTATTTGATGATTTGGATAGTAATGTGAAATGGTTATGAATTGCAAATGCAATGTTTATGCAATGATTAATATAATGCTATGAGATGCAATGTAATGGGTAAAATGTGATGATATGGATGCACCTATTTATATGATGATGAGAATGCGATGTTTCACATATGATATGCAATGTAATGTGCTAATGATGTCTATATGATGTGCTTATGTAATATGCTAATGATTTATGGATGCAAGATCAGTGGTGATGATGATGATGATGATCAATTGTCATAGTACCTCGCTAGCGTGGTTAGTGAGAAGAGAGAAAGTCATTTCAACAAGACGCATGATGACACAAATGTAGATGATGATGATGATGATGACTTGCCGAGGAATTGGGATTTTCAAAGGGCCAAATTTTCTTATGTTTGATAACACACGTGGTACGATGCATCAAGGTATAGAAAACTAGGATGGCGTTGTACTTAGTGTGATGGACTTTGACTCGACAATCAGATAGGAGTATTCTTGTTCACACCTGACATACGAAAACCTTGCTAGGATGTATTTTAGAAGTTTCAGACATCTTGGGTCAAAACATGGAAAGGAAAACCTATCCCTGTAATAGTCAACAAGTTTCCCTAGATCTCTTCTATACATACTCAACAAAGCAAGTATTCATCGAGGTTATATTACAAGAGCATCCAACAAGCACAACAGAAAAAAGATAATGATCATTGCCCCATTCCAATTTCTCTAAATCTGCTGTTTTGGGATATCATCGAGATGTCCTTGGAATGAGCACAAAATAAAATAAGTCGAAAGAAAACACCAAGTAAATAAATAGATTAATGCTCTTCAATACCACTAACGAAAAAGGATGTGTTTTCTAAGATGATAACTGAAACTTATTGCCAAAAGATAATGCCCATTGTAGGAAGGATGCATCCTAGGACATGTTAGTGGATGGTGGAATGTCATTTCGTTTATTGATATGGGACAAATTTAGATGATGAGTTATTGATACGAAGAGATGACCAATTTGTTTACTCACTGACCTAGACTTAAGACTTGACACTTTTGAGTTCTACTTTTAAACTTGCCAAACTTGCTTCCGATTGTTTCGCCAAAGGTTGAGGATGATGATCAGTTTATTGTGAGTGGTGCTTATTGTGGGTGCAAGCGAGATGAGGCAGATGGATTTTTTCAAATATTTGGATGTTTTTGATGTTTTGAAATGTTTTTGAGGATATTTTTTGTATTTTTTGAGGTTTTACAAATGTTTTGATTTTCAATGTTTTTAATGTTTTTGGGAATTTTTGAGATTTTGACCAAGATACTAACCTAAAGACATATCCTAGGGGCCTTAAAGGTTGATCAATAGATTAGCCTTGCCTACGTTATACACGCAGAGACCACGTAGTTTGACTGATGACTTGACCAATTTACAGATGGCGATATACATGATAAGATGTCAGTTTATTATGACATACTCCTATAGGACTGACCTAAATGTCTCGGGGGATGATCAATGATCAACCTTGCCTACGTTCAAGCTTAGAGATGACATAGTTCGACACGATGACCCTGTTTTTGGCTTTTTGAATGAATTTTTTACCTGTTTTTGGATTTTGATATGTTTTGAATGTTTTTGGATTTTCTAATTATCTAATGTTTTTGGATTTTCTGATGTTTTGATGTTTTTGGATTTTCTGATTTTTTGATGTTTTTGGATTTCTGATTTTGAGGACTTTAAGACCATACACGAATTTGATCCTATGAGAACGTGCCCCCAACATGATGCAATAGACTACCCTGATAAAGGCAGGACAAACTGACCTTGAGGATGGGCCGAGTAGTACTAGGAGGGATCATGATATGAACACAAGACCAAGCTATGGTGCAGATGCGAGTGGATGAGTGATGGATGGAGATATGGATGTGATGGATGATGGAAGTGAAATGGAGGGATGATGCAGATCAAGCCATAAAGATCCTGGTGGATGGACAATGCTTATTTACACAAGCGCCTGTTTGCCAAGTTTTCACCAAGGTACTTGCCCAAAGTGCCACCAAAGTGGTTTTCACTAGAGGATGATTTTGGATTTTTCTTTGCTTTTTTGATTTTTTTGTTGTTACCAAGACACTTGTTTGCTAGGTTTTCACCGGCAACCATTTTTTCAAGACTTTTTCTAATTTTTGGATTTTTGGTTCTATACCTTGGAAGATTTTAGGCATAAATTTTTTTGAGATGGGAGCTATTCATTGGCTCCTGCAAAGGTTCCCCTTTGGGTGTTGATAGCTGATATGCCCCTGATTTATAGCTTGCTGTGACGATGAAAGGCCCTAACCAATTAGGTTCAAACTTGCCTTTGCTACTGGGATTCAAGACATTCTTTTGATTTTCTTTTAAGACCAATTCTCTGAGTTGGAACGTTCTGCTTCTGATTTTCTTGTTGTAGCTCCATTTGAGTCTATTTTGGTAGACTTGCAGATGATTCAAAGTGTCTATGTGTCTCTCATCTAATAGCTCTAGCTCATTTAATCTTGATACTCGATAGTCGTCATCGGTGATGAGGTTTTGCAATGATATTTTGAGGGATGGAAGCTCGATCTCAATGGGGAGTACGACTTCTGATCTATAGACCAAGGAGAATGGGGTGGCGCTAGTGGGTGTGTGGATGCTAGTTTGATAAGACTAGAGGGTGAGATTAAGCTGCAAGTGCTAGTCATGACCTGTGTCATTGACTATTTTCTTAAGGATTTTGAGGATGGTTTTGTTCATTGCTTCTACTTGGCCATTGCCTTGGGGATAGTACGGGGTGAAGAAGCGATGCTGGATTTTGAATTTCTTGCATAAGTTGCGAACCTCCTGGTTCTTGAATGGTGTCCCATTATCTGAGATAATGGCTTATGGGACACCGTAACGACAAATGAGATAGTTCAGGATGAATTTTGAGATTTGCTTCCCAGTGATATACGTCTTGGGTATGGCTTCCACCCACTTTGTGAAGTCCTCAGTTGCAATTATAATGAATTTGTGGCCATTGGATGAGGTGGGTAAGATTTTCCCAATGAGATCGAGTCCCCACTATGAAAAAGGCCATGGTGTGACGATCGAATGGAGCTCTTGAGCTAGAGCATGGATGAGGTCCCCATGCTGCTGACATTGTATACACCTCTTAGCATGATCATGTGCTTCTCTTTCCATTGTGGACCAATAATACCCCAGCCTCAGTAGTTTCTTGGCGATGGTCATTCCACTCAAGTGTGAGCCATAGATACCGTTATGAACCTCATTTAGAATAGTTAATGCCTCCTCAGCATTTAAATAGCATAGTAAAGTACCCTTTATGCTTCTACAGTATAAGGTATCACCTAGGATGACAAATCTAGATGTCTTTTTGATAAAGGTTCATTTTAGGCTCGATGGTAGGTCAACGAGTAAGACTCCTATTCAAAGATATGTATAGATGTCATGATACCAAGGATCGCCAGGACCAATGATTTCACACACATATTCTGATTTCGGTACCTTGAATGTGGGAACGAGAAGCTGCTCAATCAGAAATTCATATTTTGATACGTTATAAGGGATGTATAATAGAGACCCAATTGTAGCCATGGCATCAGTTGCTCTGTTGTTGGCTCTTGGAATCTACTCAAATGTTATGTCGATGAAGGATTCCTTTAGAGTCTCCACCAATTTTTTGTATGGGGTTAGCTTGTCATCCTTTGTCTGATATTCATTATTGACCTGATTTATGATCAACTGAGAGTCTCCATATACCTTGAGAGCTATGATATTCCATTGCACTGCTATCTTGAGACCTATAGTCAAAGCCTCATATTCTGCTATGTTGTTGGTGCAAGGAAATGCCAATTTGTATGATTTTGGTATACAATCCCCTTGTGGGGTCATGAAGAAGACACCAGCTCCTGATCCATGTTGTGTATATGAACCATCAAAATATAGCTTCCAGTGGTCTGCTACGTTGAGGTTAAAAATGGATTCGTCTGGGAATTCAGATACAAGAGGATTCTCATAATACATAGGTTCCTCTACTAGTTGGTCCACAATGACTTGTCTCTTGATAGCTTTCCTCTCTATATACTCGATGTCATACTCTGATAATATCATTACCCACTTTTCCATTCTACCTGTCAGCATTGCCTTTGATAGAAGATACTTGAGGGGATCAATTTTCGCAATGAGCTTTATCTTATGTGCCGACATGTAATGTTTGAATTTTTGGGATGCAAACACTACTGTGAGGCAAGATTTCTTGATGAAGGAGTAATTTAGCTCATGACCCACCATTTTCCTGCTAATATAGTAGATGGCTCTCTCTATTCTGTTTTCATCATGCTGTGCTAGGAGAGCTCCCAGGGTTGCTGCTATTGTTGACACATATAAGATTAATGGCTTCTTTGGGATGGGTGGCATTAAAACTGGTGGCGTTAGTAGGTATTCCTTGATTTTGTTGAATGCTTCTTCACATTTTTCATCCCATTTGTATGCTACCCCCTTGTGGAGTAGGTGAGAGTATGGGTTATGCTTGTCTGCTAGTTGTGCTATGAACCGTCAGATGGATTGAAGTCGGCCTTGGAGGCCTCTCAGTTGTTTTAGTGTCTTTGGTGCTTCCATCTCGAGGATTACTTTTACTTTTTCCGAATCCACCTTAATACCCCTCATGGAGACTATGTATCCTAGCAGTTTACCTGATTGTACGCCGAAGACACACTTCTTGGAATTTAGTCTAACTTTGTATTCCTCTAGTCTATTGAAGATAGCACTTAGGGTTGCTATATGATCCTGTCTCTTTCTTGACCTAGCTAGAATATCATCGACATAGTCTTCGACTATTTTGTGAATCATGTCATGGAATATTAGTGTCATGGCCCTTTTATAGGTTGCTCTTACATTCTTTAGACCAAATGGCATCATGTTCCAGTAGTAGGTCCCCCATGGACAAGTGAAATCCGTCTTGTGTTGATCTTATTTTGTTATCATGATCTGGTTATATTATGAAAATCTATCCATAAGTGATAGCATCTCATGCCCTGCCATCATATCTACTATCATGTCAATGTTAGGAAGCGGGAAATCATCCTTGGGACATGCCTTGTTTAAATCTCTAAAGTCAGTACAAATTATGATGGCTCCGTCAGGTTTTGAAATAGGTACCAAATTTGACACCCATTCTGGATAATCGATTGGTCGGATAAATCTTGCATCTAACAACTTTTTGAGTTCCATTTTGACCAACAGGGCGATTTGAGGATGCATTTTCTGAAGCTTTTGTTTGACCAATTTTTCCTTTGGATACACTGCTAAATGATGAACCACCATTTCTGGATCTAGCCTTGGCATGTCAGCATAACTCCATGTGAAGTTTATTTGCCTTTCCCTTAAGAATGCTGCTAGGAGTTCTTGTTCTTCTAATAATAGTGATTCCGCATAGAATGTGATATGCAGGGTCTCCTCTATTCCTATGTTGACTAGATTGCACTTTTCGGCCAAGACTGCTGACTTCTCTTGATGAATGGCTCTTAAGGGAAGATTGAATCCTTCATCCTTAGGCACCTCAAAGAGGTTTTCACCATTGGATACATCCTTTATTTTTACTATTTTTTTGTTAGAGAGTGGGCCACAATGTGGTTTTCACTCAAGGACTTGGATATGATTCTTAGTTTTTCACTTTTGCAACTAAAGGATTCAATCGTTTCCCCGTAATAAGCATGTGTGTCTAATTCCATTATAAATCCTGCTTTATGATCCCCATCTAGAATGTTATCCCTCAATCCCATGAATTTTGAGAGTGCCTCATCATTTTTGAATGTGTCAAGAACTAGTGGTCCTTGTTGGTCGTAGTCGATTAGTTGGGGGTAGACTAAACAAATCTCATGATTTTGACTATCTGGTTCAAAGGATATGATACTAATCATACACAGGGTGGTATCTTTGAATATCCTAGGTAGATTGGATAAGGTATCTTTGTCATCGCTACTAATATAGGGTTTAGTTATGAAATTATCTGTGTCGCTACCTGTGACTATTGGTGAGTGTACTTGTACTAGCACTGGCTGAGGAGAGACATTAGTGGCTCTAACTGGAGGACCTCGACCACATATGGTTATTCTCGAAGGGGTACATCCAAGACCAAGATTTATTATGGGTCACGTCTCCGGCATGATAGGTATTATGAGGCCGTTGTCATTTTTTCCCAATCTCTAGTTTATGTCGTAACCCATTGCAAACATCATTTGTAGGCCCATGCTTCTTTCATCCATTGGTAATTCAGATGTCAATATTTCATCTCGATACAACATGTGAGATGGATCTGCTTCAATAACCTCATGACCAAGGTCTCCCCATCTTGTGAATTCTAGATAGTCTTCAGGATACGTTTGTGATGTGCAAGCTTGATTTTCTTGTGGGCGTCCCCATGATCTAGGAGATTGAGGTAACTCTCCTATCACAAAAGCATTATTAGGGAGCCTATAACTTCCACAACCATCCTTCTGGATGATGAGCTTGATATCAGAGATGGTGGGAATGGTGGGAATGGCGAGTGTCTCTGTCACAGAAGTTGATGCGAGGGTGGCGGGGTCGATGTATGATGTGGATGGGCCCTCATCATTCTTTGGCACTTGGGGGATTTTGTAATAGTTGGCCTCAAGATTTTTGCAATATGAAAATGGTTTAGGATCTCCATGGACGGTAACTTCTTGTCCATTATGTGTAAATTTGACACATTGGTGCAAGGTTGATGCTACAACTTTCATTGCATGGATCCATGGGCATCCGAGGAGGTTATTGTATGGCAATTCAAGGTCTAGGACCTGACAGGTGGTTTCCATGAGCATTGGGCCTACTTGAATAGGGAGTTTAATCATGCCCTGAGACACTCTTTCTTGGTCATCATATGCTCTAATTGCGATGCCTTTACCTTTGTCAATGGTATCCTTTGATATTTTCAATTGTTTGATTAGGTTAAGAGAGCAAATGTTCAAGCCTGCACCCCCATCCACCAAGACCCTTTTGATTTTGCTTTTGTTTACAATGGCTTCCAAGTGAAGTGCGCGGTTGTGATATGGTTGGGCAGGGAAATATTGGTCAGAGAATGTAAGGAGATTAGGTGTTATGATATTCCCTACCATAGCTTGGAATTGGTCTGCATCGAGATCTGCGGGGACAGTGGATGAGGCTAATGCTTCCTCAAGGATCTTTTTATGTGCTAATGATATTTTTAACAACTCCATGATGGAGATGTGTGTTGGTGTTCTCTTGAGTTGGTCTACAATGTTGTAGCTATACGGAACAACTCTTGATGAAGGGACTTTATGAGGTTGGGATGATCCTGCAATGGTGACTTTATCGCCTCTTGTGGTGACTCCACAATCTTTGGCCTGGGTGCCTTTGATGGTGATGACCATGCAGTCTTCATTTAGGAAGGCAACGACTGTTTCATACACATGATTTACACTACCCTTCCCTTTGTCATTTTTATTCCCTTTGTTGCCATGATTTGGCATCGGATTTGTGTAGATTTTTAGGTCCTAATTTCCTGTAGGTTGTTCAACGTTTATGATTCTTTTGTCAATGAGATCTTGGATAATATTTTTGAGTCTCATGTAGTTGTTTGTGGTGTGACCTTTGATTTTGTGGAATTCACAAAGTTGATTTTTGTTGTACCAAGGGGGTTTGACGTCAGGTTCTTGGTAATTCTCGAATGTTGGTGCTTTGATGAGATTTTGGTTGATCAACCTTTTCATGATGTCCTCAAGTGGTTCCCCCAACATAGTGTATTTTTGTTTAGGATATGTTTTGCGCTGGGGTGGTCCTCTTTGGTCATTGAGGTTATTGATGGTTGGGTTGTTGTTGGGTTGATATGTTGTGTGATGAGTGTTTTGGCGTTGACTTTGGATTTGCAGTGCATGTGTATTTTGGCGTGGACCACTGATGACCACCTTGGAATCAACGACACCATCATTAGTGATGTTATTGTTTCTTGCCCATGTTCGAGGTTTATCATTGTAATTTGATGATGGGTGATTGTTTTTCTATTCATGATATGACGTTGATTCTGCGGGTTGGGTCACAAGGGCTCTTTCGATGCTAAGCACCTTGGAGATTAATTGCTCATATGTGGTGATTCCGTGAACCTTGAGATGAAATGACAGGTGACTTTCAAGGTTGGCGATGATTGTGCAGACTTGTTGCTCTTCTGGCATGGTCCACTTACTCTGATTGGCCTTGGATCGCCATCGTTGAAGAAATGAAGAAAAATATTCATTTTTTCCTTATTTTAGAGCATATAGTTCTTCGAGACTAACATCCATTGTAATGTTACATACATAGTTTCTAATGAATTCATCTCTGATTTCCTGGAATGTTCTGATGCCTACAGGTAAGCGAGAGAACCATTCTATAGCATTGCCTACCAAGCTCCTAGGGAATAGCCGCATTAGATAAGTATCGTCATATGCAACCTCCATACAATGAACCTGGAATTCCCTGATGTGATCTTCAGGGTTTCCCATCCCTCGATATTTGTCAAATTTAGGGATCTCAAATCCCTTAGGGAATGGTTTCATGTCTAGGCTCCTATCAAATGGATAGGGACACAAGTTGCTTTGCATTTTGGTTGTTCGCCCTGATTGAAGGTCGAGCACTTGTTTGTGATAACAACCTGAGTTGTGTCGTGACATCGCTTTGTGGATCAGGGGGTGGGATGAATGTGTTTTGAGGTGTTGCAATCATGGTTTGGATGGATGGATTGGTTGGTGTATTGTTCGATGGTATCGGTATGTTGTGGCGGGCAAAGTAGGCTTCTACTTGCTTTTGGATTGAACAATGCCTATTGTTGATCTTGTTGTTGTTGCGCTAGGATTTGCGCTTGTTGTTGTGCTTATTGTTGTTCCAACAACACTTGTTGTTTTGCTTATTGTTCCCACAACGTTTGTTGTTGGGCTGCCAATTCTGCTGCTTCTTGCTGCTCTTGGTATTGCTTTAGTGCTTGTTGATATACTTGCATTTGTGCTGCTTGTGTGAGAAGTTGTGCTTGAGATTGTGCTTGCTATGCTTGAGCTTGTGCTTGAGCTTGCACTTGTTGTGCTTGTGCTTGAGCTTGTGCTGCTTGTTGCTGCAATAAAAGTTGTGTTTGAGTGACCCTTTGTGCTTGTAATGCTTGTGTGGCTTGGGTGGCTTGTTGTTGTTGATATTGCAATAAAGCTTGGGCTTGTTGTGCTTGTTACGCTTGTAATGCGACTTGTGCAGCTTTGGCAGCTTGCCTAGCTTGAGCGGCTTGTTGCACGGCTTTTTGTTTCTATACTTGTTGGTATCCTCTTTGAAAAGTGGCTTGTAATGTTGCGTCAAATTGGTTTGATGTGGTGAATGTTGGTGGTGGTGGTGGTGGTGGTGGATTTGGAATGGTAGTGGATGATGATTTTGTGTTGATGTTTTGGGTGTTGGATAATGGTATTGATGTGGTTGGTCCTTGAGAGACCATGCTTTGTGATGTTAGTGGGATGTTCGATGATGTTGCCATTGCTTGTGTGTTTGTCATTTTTTGTTGCGATATCAATGACAAATTTTGTGTGTTTGGTGCAATGCTTTGATTGATGGTTGGGATATAGGTTTGATTGATACTTGGTAGAGGGGGAAGCCCTAAACCAAGGAGTGGCATGGATGATAATGGCAATGGCGGAAGAGGTGGAAATGTGAGAGGTATGAGTTGTTGTGAAAATGTCGTGGTGTTGAATAATCCCCCTAGTCCGAATGTATCTCCCTCTTCTTGTGAATTTGTGAGAAGAGGTGTTTGTGGAGCTCCATGGAAAGATGTTGATGATGGGTCATAATATAACGTGAGAGGAACATTTTTGTGTAATGGGTTGTTGATTGTGTTTTGTTCCATGGTGGTGCTTGCGTCCAAATTTTGATTGTTAACAAGGGGATGTGATTGAAGAGCATTGAGAAATGTGTTTCCCTTGTTGACATATGGTTGTGTTGGAGCAAATGATGTTGTGATTTTTGGGATGTTTTGTGTGATGTTTTGGGATGGAGGTGTAGATGAGATGGGCATGGTGGATGAGATTGGAGGAAATGATGTATCCACTATAGTACTCACATCAAAATCCAAAGGCAACTTGGCCCCTTGTTTTGCTAATTCAAGCATGTACAACGAAGGGTTAAGTCTCATCATGATGTTGATGATTCTATGGTTGTCTGGATTTTGGAGCATTTCCATCATTTCCTCGCGAGACATTCCAAAGGTGAGGTCCTCCCCTTGATTTTCCTCTTGTGGATTTTGGGATGATGAGGGGATCATTGGATTGCTTGATTCGGCAGGATTCATTTTTGTGTTTGTTTGGCTAAGGTCACTTGAAGCGGGAGTTTCTTTGTTGGCTTCCATAATATTCTTGTATTGAGATTTCGTTTGAACCATAAAACAAGGATCAGTCCTCAAGAATATGGGAGATGAATCTCTTGATTCTTTGGATCAATTTTTATCTTATGTTCCAAAGTGAAAAAGTTTTAGGATTCGTTAAGGATAAAATGTGATGATATGATAATGATGATGATGTTTTAGGGATGGATGATATGGATGTTTTGGCTTTTGATAAATCTTGAGTGAGACACTAGGCTTTAGGACTTGTGGATTCTTGATTTTGGATTTTGAGATTTTGAGATTTTGTCCTTGATTTTGGATTTGGATTTGGATTTGGATTTGGATTTTTTGAACAAAAAGACCCTAAGATGTTGGATGATGATCTAAGGGATAGCTTTTTTCAAAGGAGGATAATTTGAATATGTGTGAGGAGAAGGATGCATCTACCCACACCTACTCAAACAAGATGATTTTTTCACTAAGCATATGAAGAAGGATTTATCTACATACACCAAGCTAGACAAGATGATAATTTTGACTAAGTATATGCAAAAGGATGCATCTACACATACCTAACCAAAGGTGCTTTCACTAATGATTTCAAGGATTTTGTCTCAATGATATTGATGATTTTGACTTTGCCACAAAGCCTAGTATCAAGGATGATTTCAAGATTTTTCAAAAGGTGATGATGAGATGTATTTTGTTTTGATGTTTTGGAGGATGGGTGAAAAATGATTTTGATATGTTTTGATCCTAAGATGAACCTAAAAGATACACTTTATTTGCTTAGACCTAGGTATTGAAGAGCATGCAAATGCTTCCTAATGACCTTTGTAACCAATAAATGATATCATTTTGAACACTCACTTTTCCAATCTATGACTTGTGCTTTTGGGATTTTGGGGTCTTCAACACATATAAAAGTTCATTTTTCTTAGCTTTGCTTAATGTCTTTATTTTACCAAAAACACTTTCTTCAATTAGGTTTTCAAAATAAGATGTCCAATGTTTTAATTTCTTCAAACCCCACAAGATATGTTATGTGGAAATTTAATGAACTTAAGGCAAGGGTTTCCTATTGTTTACTTAAGAAGACAAATTGAGATATAATCCAATGTTTAGAAACCTCTAAGGATGTGACTCCCAAGGGAAAACAATAACATATGGATTGAGTCAAATGTATTTGTCTTCAAAAGGGTTTGAAATTTGGATAATGTTTAGTGTTTGTTTCCATGATGTTTTCGATCAAGCAATGTGTTTTGTAACCCAAGAATAAGTACAATCTTATGGATGTGAAAGACAATATTTGTTGGATTCCCACTTGGACAAGTCCAGCTAGGCTTATCTCTAGTGGATGGTTAGATGGTTGACCCCACTGGCTCCCCTCCATGACACTCACTTATACGGGGCAGCAAAGCATCAATACCCATGAAACTCCCATGGCATGCTTTCCATCTCTACTAAAAGACCGTAAAAGTGTGGGGTGGCTTCATAACAACTGTTCTTGCACCAAGAAATAGATAAAAGGATTTTGGAAAATTCTAGCACATGGGTTCTAGTAAGGACTTTTCGTTCATAGGAGTTGACCCAACATGGCAAGAGTCCCCTTTCGGATCCATCTTGTAGGAGTCAACCGCATGATATTGGTGTTTCTTCCAATATCCACATTTATATCCAGACTGGAAATACTCTTGGCTTTAGAGTGTTACCGGTTGAGTCATTCCCTTGGGTGATTACTTTTTCCCACAAGGCAGGACCTCTAAGATAAACAAAATAAAATGAAGAACAAAATCCATAACTCGATCAATCTTTGATAGCAACAAAGAAAGAGAATGTACATGAAAATGCCCCCACTCACACTCGCACAATAGTTTGTTCAATTTTAAGCCCAAATTGAAGTGTGGAGGTGATTGCTTTGTCTTAACCCAAAGTCATGGAAAAGACCTTTTGATTCTCAAGATCGCTATAAAGCGCGAGAGAAGCGCATACGTCCTTTTCCAATGGCTTTAGTCTAAGTAAGCCCTCACAAAAAACACAACTACACTTGTTCCTTTTAAACCCTCAAAGAAATATGCGAGTTCATTTTAGAGCACCAAAGAGACAAGTGATACACATTTGTTCAATTGTTTAATCCATAAACAAAATCTAGTAAGTTGTAGATCCTAAGATTCTTTTTAAATCCGTTTGTGAGCAATAAATAAAAGAATCCTTTTTAAACCCAAATGAAAGTTAGTATTCTAAAGAAAGAAAAAGATGACAAGTTCCTTAAGGAAGTGTTAAACAACACTTAAGTGTTTAAAAACACTTTGATTAAATAAGACATCATCACCATGCTCCTCCTTTCTTTGCTTTTGACTTCCAACCTACAAAGGAGAAAAATAGTTAAAATCTGAAAAAAAAATATAAATTAAAAAGTAGAAAACAGAGGAAAAAGAAATCATAAATTAAAACACATGCTAAAATTTAATTTTCTCCTTTTTACTGCCTCCCAGCATTACAACTCGGGAAGGCGTCGCTATTTTTTCCTTCCAGCAGTGCTATTTCAGCACCGCTTTCCAGTCAATGATGCTCTGTGTCAGGACAAAGAGCACAATTGCGTTGCTCTTTTCTCCCAGCATCGCAATTTTTGAAAGCGTCAGAGTTTTAAAATTTTTGAAAACTGGTGTAGATTGGCGAGTCCAGTAGCGTAGTTTTAAATTTGAAATTTTTGGTGGGATGAGTCCAGCGGTGCTAAAACAGCGATGCTGGCGAGCCCGCGGTGCTGAAACTGTGACGCTGACAAGTTCGCGGCGCGAAAATAGTGACGCTGATGAGCCTGAGTTGGAATTTCCTTTGTGTGCAGAAAAACACAAAATTTTCATGAAAATGTTGAAATTTATGACTTAAGCCCTCCTTCTAGCACCAAAATGTGAACCCCAAATCTAAGTACTTGCAAAACAAAGAGATTAAACACCCTAAGTTAGATATTGCAAGCATAAACAAGGGTTCCCCATGGAATCCATTTACAATTCAAACTAGGAATGAAAATATGCAAGAAACAATACAAGAGATAAAACAAAGATGAAAACCTAATTTAAATAGCAAACTCTTGTTCCCATGGGGGAATTGGTGCCAATTTGATGTGGAAATTTGGCCCTTTCCCAATTCCTATGATGAAATGTTGATAGATGTAGACTTGGTGATGAACTTTGATGCACTTTTGATGATGAATGATGAAGACTTCAAGCCAAATCTGCAAAAGAACCTAGCTAAGAACTCAATGGTGTGAAACTTGATAGATATTTGAGCATGGTAACTTTACTCAAATTGTGGATGATGAAATGAGGAGAGGAGCTCTTCATTTATAGGATTTCAAGATGGATGAAAGCCCAAATTTGAGCAATGTGGGACTAACTTTCATCCAATGATATGGTGCCACTTGTCAAGCTATGAATGGATGATGGTTGTGCAAGATTTGGGGTTTGTGCCAATAAATGCCAATATTTGAATTTCAAATTTGTTGAAATGACATGTAAGAGGGAAGGGAAAATGCAATAAATGCCACTTGGCTCAAGGCAAAGGACATGTAAGAGATCTTAAATGCCTTGTTGGAAGGACATGTTGACTTGGAATTTTTGAATTCAAATTGGGAGAATATTCCAAAAGATGCCATGTGAGGAAAATAGGGATTTAATAAATGAATTAAATCTATTTTCATGTGCAACTTGCATTATCTAGAGGATGTGACATGAGATTAGATTAAATTAATCAAAGGTCAATTAATTTAATAGGAGATTAGATGATGTGACTTATTTGACTCAAATTTATGGATTTATTTAAATCAGATAAGAGAGGAATATGATAAAAGGCTAATTAAATAAATATTTTGATTTATTTAATTAAAAGGGATGGTGTTAGATTAAATCAAATAAGGTTTCAATTTATTTAATTTAATGGATAGACTTTAGAGATTTAATCAAATAAATTGATTATTTAATTAAATAGGGATAATTAGATCAGATGGATTGATTTAATTAACAAGAGAAAGTGACTTAATTAGACAAAATGATTTATTTAATTAAGAGATGAATATTGATGAATTTAATCAGATAAGGGAATTTGATTAAATGGTTAGACCGAGGGATGATTTAGGAAGAAACAATGTTAGTAAGTCAGGATCAGATGCACAATGTCAATCAGTATATTTCTGATGTCTGCAATGTTAATTAGTACAATATTGATAGTTAAAGGATTTAATTAATGCTCCATTAATTTTTGTATTATTGTTTTGAAAAAGAATAAGATTTCTTTTTAAAAGTTGGTTATAGTGTTTCATATTGATTTTCAATGCTATGGTTTTCAATAAAGAAGAGGGTTTCTTGGCTTTGTAGTATGCATTTCAAAATATACCAATTTGTAGGATGCTTCTAGCATTTTCTCACATTTAATGTGGTCCCTTTCCTTTTTCTAGTCTTGAGGGCCTTTTTTACATCTTTAAATGACCCTGGCCTTTCATTCCTCCAAAACTATTTTTGTTGGAGTTGAAATCTTGAAAACGATCACCAATGGTTCCCTCACTTCAAAAACCTAGGAGGTTCATCCTAAAGGTCTTGCATGAGGTAAGTACCTCAAGACCCACCTCTAGATGTTGTTCTTCCCATTCTAGATTTTGGTGAACACTCTAAATGGTTTAATAATTTCACTCATTTGTTTTCTTGTGGGTAGAGCCCCCCTTGAAAGTGTCTTCATGATTGGGTTGGAAAATCTTGGTTGCCACATGGGATTCAACTTGTTTTCATCTAAAGTTTCACTAAGTAATTTTTTACTTTTCACTTTGCTAAAGCCTATCATGCCTAGGCTATTCTTACTTGGGGCCCATGGCTTTTCCATTCTTCCTTCCTCATGCTCATACCTTAGAAACATGAATTTTAGGTTTTAGGAAAAAGGATCTTCATGTCTCTATTTGAGATGAATTACTAATGTTACCTTTTCCATGTTCGAACTTTCTTACCTAGATTGCTTCCTCAATGGACTATGTCATTTATGTAGAGCTTGAGAAGTTTTATTCAAATCACCCATAATGCAGATTTTATGTCAAGGTCAACATGTCCAAAGACCTCAAGAATGTAGTCGACATTCAAATTGGCCTAATCCATTACTCATAGTGCATCCAATATATTAATCTCAAGATAAACACTTGCTATCAACATGAAATTTTTTACCACAAGATTAAGAATTGTGTTTTGAATTCCAAATGACCTAAGCCCCTTACCCAACCCTCAACTGGGTCACCACTTGTAAAAGAGGAGGGTTGGTCTATAGTGTTTAACCACAAAGCCAAGAACACTAGATCTTCCAAACCCGCCCCCTAATCCATCAATAAGGGGGTTTTGATTTGCATATTTCAAAACCCATCGACATAAATGTGTCAGATGTTGTGATAGATTCTCAAACCCAACCAATTTTGGTTACTTTTCAACCACCTATTGGTAAATCTCAACATACCTCCTCATTGATGATGATGCCACTCGCAACAATAGTGCAAATAAAGTCTTCACAGGAAAACCACGAAGAAACTATCTTTCTTGAAAGATTGAACCAGGGCAACCTAAGGGTGTTCCATGTTATAGGAAAAAGGTTGAATTAAATTAATCCCAAGTCTTCAGTAGTTAGATCTTGAGCATACTAGGTTCACTTCAGGGTATGATGTTATATTGCTGTTAATCTCAAGGGACTGTCTATGGTTGATCTAAATTATAAACATTTAGTAGCAAGTTTCTAGTTCAATCATAAAATAATATCACGGAATCAAAAGATTTGCAATAATATTTCATGAACATCAACAATTTTTCTATCACTTGAGTAGATTTAGCTTTAAGAATTCAAAAATTTCATAAGAAATGAAATATTTTCAATAATTTCCATTCATTCATCTATTTGTTTTGAAATTTTTTCAAGAATTTAAACATCTAATCTAAAATAAAGCATAAAAATACTAAAAATTAAAATGTATACTAGTTATTCTCCACACATTCCCCAAGAGTTAATCAAATCAAAGAAAACTACTTTATACTTCACTAGATTGCTTCATAGCTACATACAAAATGGTGTGATCTTTTAAAGAAGGGGATTTAGTTTGGTCACCGAGTAGGTTTTGTGTGCACCCTTAAACGACGCATCATGCATAGTCTTGTTTGACTAAACTAAAAAAACCAACTACAAAAAATCATGAGATAGGTAGCTATCAAATTGGCTTCGATATTGATTAAGTTCTATGTGCATACAAGTTTTTAGTCTGGAATGATTCAAAAAATAGGAAAACAGAACAAAACTTACAGAATTTTTGGCTCTTTTGATATCCACATATTTTGAACTTAACTTAAAAAAGTATCCCTTGGCCTTTTATAGCAGTAAGACATAGGTAGGATAAGACAAATACATGAGAGGAAATCCAAGGGACAAATCACATCAAGGCACATGTAATGTGGTGACTGGTAAGAGAATTGCTAATGAAGTCAACGAAGGTCAACCTTCATCTACACATTGAAGTCCTTCGGGTTTCTTATCTTCTTATTATTAGGGCCCCTTCTTGGAACCAAACAAATATGATTAAATAGAATGTAGGAAACTCCCATATATTCAGAATGATCAGGTGGAATTTCTTTTCCTACACTTAGATTCAATCTTGATTTGAACATTCTAGGAATAAGTAATCCCCATAATGAACACACTTCTTTGCCGCATGCTTAAAATCCAAAGTCCCAGTTTCCCGGTATCCGGTGTATCATTGCAAAAAACTCTATCCCATCATGAGCTTCCAAAGTACATTGTTGAACCTAGTAACATCATCGGATCTACCTACAACTTTAATTTGCTTGACCATCCATACCTGAACTCTACATCGCAATTTTCTTCTCCTACAATCACAAATTCCACTCATTAAATCCCTTTAAAAAGAACATTTATAAAAATATCATGTAAATAAAACCATCATTAAATTTGTTATCATATAAATCCATCATAAATAACACGCTTTCTGAAAAGCACAAATTCTTGCATAATTATCCTTTATATACCAAATTATCGGGCTATTGGACTTCTTGGATAACCTTAAGATTTTAAAACTTTACTTTGCATTGTTACCTAGTACCCAGTACCCGGTATGTAGCTTTACCCATGAATTTCCTAAACTTTAGTTTTATCAAAACTTCCATTTTTACCAGACCTTGACTATCAGACTAGGACACATTGCTCAACATTTACATTACCTTTTTCCTTGTTAACATTCCTGGTTCTTGGTATCTAGTACCCAAAACACTACATTATGAAGTACTCTTTCTTTAAAGATTTCTCTTTTCTCTTTACTTTCGATGATCTTTTCAACTAGCCAACACCTGGCAAAAGTGTTAATTTTCACTTGGGTCCCCAAGTATTATAGTCTTTGGGTGTGTTGTGGGACCACAAAACAACTTGCAACCAATAAAACTAAATTTAAACCAAAACTTGAAATTAAATCACTAGTTGTAAACTATAATTTATGCATATTTTAAAACAATAACTCTTTACCTTTACCTAGATTCTTACATAAAAAATAGTAAAAATTCCTTCGAAAAAATATCTGTGTGCTTTGATTAATTCTAGTTTTTGGAACTTAGTGAAAAAAATTAGTTCATTGACATTGAACTACATAATATGGTAATCGCCCAAAGCCAACTAGGGATAGAGCCTTGCTACCAGTAAAGCGTCCATAGCCTCGACAAGGTTATGTCTGTAATTCCCCCAAACATAGCTCTACTACCATCCAAGCATCTATAGCCTTGGTAGAGATATTTGGATAGCCTAAAGAGTTGATCTTTTTTTATATATATATATCTTTTGATATTTTATTGATAGATCATTTTTCTCTTTTGATATTTCATTGATAGCTCATTTCAACTTGCAAGCAATGAAGCCTACTATTAGGTTGGGAATTATAGTGGTAGCGAAGGTTACCTTTTTATTTTTCATTCAATGCAAATACCTTCATCATTTCACTATTTCCTAAGAACTCACTTAATAATTCCCTATTGGTGTGTATTTCTAGCAAAAAATTACCATTTTTATGCCAAATCCTAGCAACTGCAACTCAATATATGTTAGAAGATATGCATAAATTAAAATTTAGCAACAAACAATTTAATGACCAAATTTAAATCTAAATTTAGAACCATTAGTTACCACCCTTTTTCAATCAAATGTTATGGCAACTACTAAATACTTGGCTAGCACTTTCGATTTGATGGTGCTGCCACATTAGTGGATCAAGAATGTGAAGATGACATTGAAACATGATTGCATTATTCTACATTAAATTCACACACCTCAATGTGCACATATTATCTCTTTTAAATTTCCCAGATGATGATGTTTGCTACCTCATTGGCTTAATTTTCCTTTTTATTTCACACACATAAGCACCTTCATGATTAATACAACTTAATAAATAAAAAAATGAAATGACCACCATTAATGTTGAAACCTTTAACTTGCTTGATTCACAGTCTTCGTATGAGGAAAATTTGAAGCAAATTGCCACTAATTGTGTGTAAAAATTAATTTGATTTAACATTTTTCTCTAGAAAAACTCATCCAATTGCCACCTTGTTTACGGTTTCCAAGAATTCAATCCAATCAACTATGTATTGCAACTTCCTCATGATTTTCTATAAATTCTTCACTTCTCTCAAATTCTTCACACGTTTTACTTTGCATTCTTTTTTTTTTGTATTTTCTATTGTTTGCTAGTGCTTGCTTGCTTCTAGGTCATGGATACTCCCATTTTCCTAACTTTCTCTCACCACCAAAATGTTTTCTTGGGTCAAATCATGACTCAAAGGCTTGAAAAGGTTTTCTTCATTTGGACTAACAATTTCACTGTACCAAACTTGTGCTTAGTCCTTGGGGAAAAATACGTGGAATCCAACTGATACTACTGGTTTTATTCTAACTTGGCTTCTCGCTTTGTAGCATCACTCCTAGATATTGGGCTTCTTTTTGAAGATGTTCAATTAGCTATGAATTTGATAGTGTGGCCTAAATACTTGGAGAATCTAGATATTATTCTATCTATTGCACATCTGATCATTGGGATTCCTTCCATGTTCCTAGAACATAGGGAAGTGTTCCACTGTAGCCTTTCCTTTCTGACCTCTATTTTCAATTTTGAAGCTCACTGGGAAATTGCCTATGTAGGGTATTTAGCCCTAATGGATGAGGCATCCCAGATTGATTGAATGGCTAGTCCTATTTGTAGCTCTGCAAGCTCTTTTTTGCTTTTTTTTTTAATCTCTTTACAACAAGAATTTTGATACTTTCATGTATATACATGACACACACACACATATATAGCTTTGTCATACATTTTAAAGTATTTATTTACTGTGTATAGTTTCATCATTTTACATTTCACAACACAATGTTAAAAATGTTTGAATTGATTCTCATGTGTATGATAAGTTAAGAAGAATTTGATAATGCAAATGGACAAACATAAAAAGAAAGAAAGAAAACAAAAGTAAATAAAATGAAAAAAAAACAAAACAAAACCCTACAAAAAGAAAACTAACCCTAACTAACCAAAACTTTGATCTAACAAATGACTAACCCTAACAAAACAATTTATTTTAATTTCAATGACTATTTCCATTGTTGTTTTAGTATGAATTACAATAGGTTTATCCTTGAATTCATTCAAAAAAATTCAAATGTTCTACTATAGCAATGAATTTTTTTTATTTTTTTGCATTTAACAAATGAAAATTCAAAGGTGTACTTACCAATGACTTGGATAATATGTATGAAAATGACCTCATTAAAGGTTGATCACACACACTTCTTCTGATTAAGAAATACTCTACCTTCATCCAACCCTAGTTCATGGTTTTCTTCTTTACTTTGGTCAATTCCATGAATGTCTATGTCCATTTCTTTATTTTCTTCTCCTCCAAAAAATTTCATGTCTTTAGTCTTGTCTTCCCTTTGAACTTGTTAGAAAAAGAAATATCATAATTTATATTGTTTTTGAAAAGGAAAAAAATAGGTTTTACAGGGACCTAAAACCACGAAGTTCAAACAAACAAAAGATAAGCATAAAAAAGTACCAACAACCGACTAGTTGTCCCAAAAAGGAAACAATAGCAACAAAAGATAGCAGGGTCCAAAAAAAGGACCACCCAAAAAAACCAGAAAACCAAACACCAAGTTACTCCAAATTATCATAATTTATATTGTTATTAGAGAGAGAAAAATTAAAAATTTGGTACTTTGTATGTTGCATAAAATTAAGAAAAATTCCTTTTTTAGCTTATGAGTTTTCAATTTGGAATGGAAAACACGTGCCTCCCACTTTATTTTCTTGCTTCTTCTCTTCACTTGCATTTTCCATGTATAAAGAGAATATGACTCATCAATGTTGTTTCCTCATTTTTGATGCAATGTTTCTGAATCTCGACATTCTCGCCTATCTTCCTATAAAATGTTAAGGTTTTCTTTATAACAATTGTAGTTATTGAACCGTTTTGATATATCAGTTAAATTTTTAACATTTTTAATTCCACTAGGGTTATACTCTTTTTTCATTAGCAGTCCCCTTCTTCTAGCAGTTAAAACTTCTTCCATTAATGAAATTACCCTACACATAGCCAAAGTTACCCTAGTTAAAAGAATTTCACAATCAAGTTCACTATGATTAGTTGTATCATGAATTCTACACTCGGTGACTCTACCAAAAGTGAATAAACTCAAAGGATGTAATTTTTGGTTAATAATTTTCTAGAGTTTTTTAAATTCCATTTTGAAATACCGGCTTGCATTAGAATTTTTCCTTACAAGCTATCTATTAAAATTAGAACTAACATAAATTCTGCACTGCCTTGCTTCTAGCACCAATTCCTGTTGATTACAATGCCACTCACAACAATAGTGTAGATAAAGTCCTCATAGGAAAACTGCGAAGAACCTATCTTTCTTGAAAGACTGAACCAAGGCAACCTAAGGGTGTTCCGTGTTATAGGAAAATATTGACTTAGCTTAATCCCAAGTTTTCAATAGTTAGGTCTTGACCATACTAGGTTCACTTTAGGGTATGATGTGATATTACTATTAATCTCAAGGGGTCTATGGTTGATCAGAATTATAAACATTTAGTACCAAGTTTCTAGTTCAATCATAAAATAATATCAAGAAATCCAAGTATTTGCAATAATATTTCATGAACATCAATGATTTTGCTATCACTTAAGTAATTTAGCTTGAAGCATTCAATAATTTCATAAGAAATGAAATATTTTCAATAATTTACATTCATTCATCTATTTTTTTTGAAACATTTTCAAGAATTTAAACATCTAATCTAAAATAAAGCATAAAAGTACTAAAAATTAAAATTTCTCTTGGTTATTCACGACGCATGCCCCAAGAGTTATTCAAATCAAAGCAAACTAATTTATACTTCACCAGATTTCTTCACAACTACATATAAAATGGTGCAAGCTTTTAAAGAAAGGGTTTTAGTTTGGACACCGAGTAGGTTCTGTATGCACCCTTAAATGACACAACACACAGTCTTGTTTGGATAAACTAACAAAACCATCTACAAAAATTAATGAGATAGGTAGCTATCAAATTGGCTTCGATATTGATTAAATTCTATGTGCATACAAGTATTTTAGTCTGGAATGATTTAGAAAATAGAAAAAAAGAACAAAACTTAAAGAAGTTTTGGCTTTTCTGACATCCAAAAATTCTGAACTTAACTTAAAAAATATCCCCTGGCCTTTTATACAATTAAGACATAGGTAGGATAAGACAAATACATGAGAGGGAATCCAAGGGACAAATCACATCAAGACACATGGAATGTGGTGATTGGTAAGAGAATTGCAAATGAAGTCAACAAAGGTCAACCTTCATCTACATGTTGAAGTTCTTTGGGTTTCTTATTTTCTTATTATTAGGGTTCCTTCTTGGAACCAAATAAATCTACTTAAACATAATGTAGAAAATTCACATATATTCAGAGTGATTAGGTGGAATTTATTTTCCTACACTTAGATTCAATCTCGATTTGAACATTCCAAGAATAAGTAATCCCCAGAATGAACACACTTCTTTGCCACATGATTAAGTTCTCCAAAGTCCAAGTTTCTCGGTATCTGGTGTATCATTGCGACACAATCTATCCCAACATGAGCTTCCAAAGTGCATTGTTAAACCTAGTAACATCATGGGATCTGCTTACAACTTTAATTTTCCTGACCATCCATACTTGAACTCTACATCGCAATCTACTTCTCTTGCAATCACAAATTTTGCTCATTAAATCCCTAAATTTTTTTTTTATAAAAATATCATGAAAATAAAACCATCATTGAATTTGTTATCATATAAATCCATCATAAATAACACTCTTTCTAAAAAACACAAATTCTTGTGTAATTATCCTTTATAGACCAGATTACCGGATTATCATACTTCTTGGATAACCTTAAGATTTTAAAACTTTACTTTGCATTGTTACCTGATACTTGGTATTTAGCTTTACACATGAATTTTTTGGACTTCAGTTTTACCTGAACTTCCATTTTTACTGAACCTCGACTATCTGACTAGAACACTTTGCTCAACATTTACATTAGCTTTTTCCTTTTTAACATTCTTGGTTCTCGGTATTCGATAACCGAAACACTACATTACGAAGTAATCTTTCTTTAAAGATTTCTCTTTGCTCTTTACTTCTAGTGATCTTTTCAACTAGCCAACACTTTCCATAAGCGATAATTTTCATTTGGGTCCCCAAGTATTACAATCTTGGGGAATGTTGTGAGACTACACAACACTCTCCACCTATGGTGGTTTAGAGGAG
Organism: Sequoia sempervirens; assembly: GCA_007258455.2. Classification (NCBI taxonomy): domain Eukaryota; kingdom Viridiplantae; phylum Streptophyta; class Pinopsida; order Cupressales; family Cupressaceae; genus Sequoia; species Sequoia sempervirens. The sequence goes on along the minus strand of VDFB02060383.1, from coordinate 22,064 downwards.
ATCTTAGATCCCATTGGGGCATTTGGAAGAAGGGGAGTTTAAGCCAAAAAATAGACAACCTATACACCTTAATGTTCAAATTGGAATCTATAAGACTCCCCAAAAAATGATTCAGAATAGTTTTTCTACCCTTGATGGGTTGGATAATGAGGAAATTCCGATTGACAGATAAATGAATTATATGTCTTATAATATGAGGGGTCTCACAAACCTCCCTTGGAAATACTTTGTTAGAGATGTCCATGCCCAATTTTTAGAGTTAGAAATTTTATGACTTTAGGAGGTTAAAGTGTTAGGTTTTTTACTTTTTGCATCATGTTGTGATATATATGCATCTAGTTTTTTTCTCTATACTAATCATGAGGTTTTCCATGGTGGATTTGTCACTTTATCTCACCCACATGACATCAAATTTTGGTGGATCATGGACGTGACCCCACTAATTAGATAGTCTGGGCTCTTTTCAACATCAATAATCATTCCTTTGGGATGATTAATGTTTATTCTTCCAATGATGTAGTTCAAAGATATTCTCTCTAGCATTGGATTTCCAATTCAATGTGAGCCACCACTTGGATCTTGTTAAAATATTTCAACATGATCGAGATGCAACATGATAAACATGGAAATTTTCCCATGCATAAGAAAAATGGAAAAAGAGAGGCTTGGCTTTAGATGCCTAATAAATTGAGTATTTTCAACCCCAACTTTAGTTACCATCATGACTATATGCCTTGGTACATGTGGAGAAAAAATTAGGTTGGGCCTAATAAGGTCATAAAAGAGACATGATCTTCCATGATTTCAGTACATAATCATTCTTCACTTTTTCTAACTAAATTATTTATTTCTTGACAAATTGTTAGTGGATATTGTCTTATTTGATGAAATCTTTATATAATTTCACATCAAGTGGTAGAATTTAACTCCCAAGTTTATGAAGAGCTAGTTATTCCTTAACACATCTTTGCTCAACCATAATGCCACAATAGCACATATAACATGTTTGGCATTTAGACCCATGTCCTTTAGAATGAATTTGGTGGATAACTTGGTGGAATGACACCATAACCATATGATCCTTTTTCTTTATATCTATGGGTGCCAATTGGATTATTTTTCTATTGCTCGTATGAGGCCACAACTTGGGAACTCCACCTCCCCATCACCGTCTTAGAAGCCGAATATTTTGATTCTATTGTCTAGTGTCAACTAGCCCAACTATGATAACATAAAAAAATCACATATGCCTATGTATCTTGTGACACCCAAAGCAATGATCAACTACACTAGCTTAAAATTGGAGATAAGGTGTGAAAACATTATTTTCAAGCCTTATGAGCTTGTCAATCCTCTCATACCATAAAAAGAATTTATGAAGGGCATAACATTTTTGAAGAGTTTCTAAATATCATTCAAGATTTTATCCACCATTATGAGAAAGTGTTTGTATCCCATGAGCACAATCTTGTAAGATAACATGCTTTGTAATAATGTCTTGAGATTATGTCTTGGTAGGTTTTGAATTCTCAATGCGTTCCTTATGACTAGTTCCTCTCATAGGGTAACCTCAAGGAGGTAATGTTTTCTATGGCCAATGACAAAGCCCTAGCTTTGATGGCTTCCCTTGTGAATTCTACAAAGCCTTCTAAGAAATGGTTGGTAGTGACCTACATAATGTTTATCTTGAAGTCATGCAAATTGGGTTGTAGGTAACATCATTAACAAAGGAAATGTAAAATACATAACTAAGACAAGTGATTTAGAGGATATCAACAATTGACAACCCATCACTTTGTTGAATGTCTCATGCATGATCATCACCAAAGCACTAGATCTTAAGCTTTTCTCAATGATTCTGCTTATTTTAAAACTTGAGCAGACCGAGTTTATTAAATCCATATTTATTTTAGATAATATTATTATAGTTTTGGAAAGTATGGAATGGGTCTGCCAATCTTAGTAGCCTTTTTTATTCATCAACATTGGCTTTGCCAAGGCCTTTCATCACATTGAGTGGCCCTTTATTTTGGCCATGCTTAATACTCTTGGTTTTTTCCATTGATTCATTCAAATTGTAAATGATCTTTATAGATGATTTTTATTGCATTACCATCTTTGACCAAAATATTCCTCTTTTAGACTATTTCATTCTATCAGAAAAAGTTGTGCTCTTTCTCTTTCTCTTTATGTTCTTGTTGTTCAAAGGATTTGGTTATCTCCTTCCTCAAGTTATTTCTTGATCCCATGTCAAGGGGATTTATCTTCCTATTTCATCACACTATCTTGTTTTTTTATTTAATGGGTAAATGCTTTTGACTCAAAGCTATGAATCAGTGAGGTCACAAATGGAGGAACTCATCCCCAATAAAACAACTCAACAATACCACCCCAACGAGGTTTGAACATTGGTGGAAAGAACAAAAATGCCACCTTTAAACCATTACACCATGCCAATATCAACTCATCCCACTATCTCGTTAATGGTCATTTTGTCAATTATTATTTTCTCATTCATTGTGAAGAAGAAGATAACATCAATAGAGCTTTTCAATGCTTAGATATTTTTTGTCAAGCTTTTGATTCAAACATTGAATGCAAAAAGCCTCTTGCTATAAAAATTCCTTTCTACTCATGCCAAATTTTCTCAATTCTTTCCATTCGATTTAAGTATTTTAAATTTTATTTATTTTTAATTTAAAAATATTCTCTAATAATTTAAATAATTTTAATTCATATATAAACAAAAAAACAATCTCTTGCCTAGAGAATAGTTTTCTCTCTTTCTCACACTACTAGGTAAGTGACCAAGAAGTAGGGTGAACATGAAAATAATATCCAAGAGAGTACAATCAAGCAAAAATTTCATATAACTTCATAATTGAAAAATTAATTAAGCACAATATGAATCTTTACAATTAGACTACTAATGCCAACATAATTACCTTCACATGAACCAACATAGCTTGAAACTCCTAAAATGAACTAAAATCTTTAAATACATATGGAACCTCTTATGTGTGTGTGAAAATAACTATTCTCAAAAGGCATGATGTGCTTGTTGGCGATCTTGATCTACAACCCTCTCCTTGACGATACCCTACCTCTTTAACTAGGAGGGGGGAGTAAATTGTCATGCATATACCTCATTATCCATAAATTAGTTAATCTGTTAGTCACATTATATAAATATTACCATAACCAAATTAATAATCAAATGATCAAATTAAAAATAAAGTAAAATTATATTAATTTCTTTTATCATTAAAATTGTATCTATATTTAATATGCACTTGAATATATATTCACTGGAATAATCAAAACATGAAAACTATATTATATTGTTAGAATCCTTAAGAAAAACAAAATTTAATTGCAAAATATAACTATTTGAGATAAGAATTTTAAATGTAACATGACTTAATTGTTTGAAAATGGGGTATAACAATTGGTGTTTCCTTGAGTACATACCCATCCAATTGAACAGTCTAGTTTTCTTCTTGTTGTTTTTACTTTTTCTTCTATCCCCTTGTGTATATCCCATGCAAATAAATCTAAACAAGTAAAATCCAACCTAAGAAAAAAAAACATCAGGAATCTTTGGTTTGATGAGATTGTTAAACAAGACAAAACTCCATTTGAGCATGTTGACAATACCATTGTAAAATTGACTGAACATAACAATGATAGCTATGATTTTATTAGAGCTAAACATAGCCATACCCAAGTTGATCCTGAAATATAGATCCTTTAGACCGTTATGAGAAATCTTTCCACAAGATTTAATTGGTAAATCATGAAAAATCTAGATCCTTTAGACCAAGAACATGCTAGTATTAGCTACCACTAGACTAGATTCAAATATCTATCATGAAAACCCTAGATGCTATCATTATGAGAAATCTTTCCACAAGATTTAATTGGTAAATCACGAAAAATCTAGATCCTTTAGACCAAGAACATGCTAGTATTAGCTACCACTAGACTAGATTCAAATATCTATTAGTCATCCTTATGCAAAAATTCACAAATATGACCTTCTAGATCATGTTGTAACACATATCAACATAATGACATGAAAATCAACAATAAGAACTTTGGCAAGATGGATACTCGTGAGGGAGTTATCTCTCCTATTAACACTTTTGGACGTGATACATACTTGGAGAGTAATAATGTAAATTATTGTTGTAAATGATTGCATATATTGGTTGTTACTAAATGTTGATGTTTGTTAGTATCATTTTGTAAATTGCTGAGTGTGGATTAGATTTTGATATAAGCTTGTATTATTTTATTTTGTGATATTTTGGTGGGATCTTATGTTTGAACTATCTAATTGTAATAATTTTATATTCATTATTTAAAAGAAAGATTTACCCTTGTATAATGAAAAGTTGAGATGGGTCACATAATAGAAATACTAAGTTTGAGGAAAACAGAGATGCAAGATATTATTCTCTGTACTTTTGATCTTTTGTTCCGCTAGACATCTGTGTTTTTGTCTGTTTTTTTGAACTTTTTTCACGTTGGTTTTTTGGACTATTGTAAGCTTGATGTCATGAACAACTGTGTGATGAAAAGTTTAGTCTGTTAAACTATAATATTTTAAATAATATTGTAAGCTTCATGTCATGAACAGCTGTGTGATGGACAATTTATAAAATGGGATCTTCTTTTTCTATTAAGTAAATAATTACTTCTAAAGTGCCATTCAAACAGCGGTAGAGTGAACTGAATTGTGGTTCTCTTTTTAAAGTGTAGTCCACCAGAAATATATCCTTTTTCCGTTTTATAGCTACGCTGATTTTTATAGGTATGTGCGTATATCAATCCTTTGAGTTGTTCTTAACGCATTAGTAAATTAAATAATGTTTGAATCGCCTTAGGAGATCAATCAAGATTTATCAAGATTCTCCTACATATGAATTTTATATCATTGGGTGCAAAACGATTTATAGCCACATCTTTTCGAGTGGATGGCCAAGCCACTTAAAGAGCTAAGGGCGGCCTAGAAACAGTTGGTGGATGGTGAAGTTAGTCATTATCATATTATCCGCGATCTTCGCTTATACCCTTTGTGAGATACGGATATCAATGCAAAGCTGCGTCGGAAAAGCAACATCAGATACGATGGGAATCGTTATATAAACTTGTTTACACTTCTCCTCCTCTCATCTCACATCTGATCTCATCATTTCGACTCAGTATATGTCCAGCAGAGCTCTGCTTTGAACAACAACGCAATCATTCTGCAACAAGGAAATTCAATGGAGACAAGGCCAAGATGTTCTGTGCAGCTCAAGTTAGATATTGTTGGAGCAAGAAATATTGCTCTTCAGCCTCGCTGCAAAGGTAGTTTGTTTGTTCAATATTATCTGAACAAGAGCATAGCAGTGAATACGAAGGAGGTCGAGGCTTCCCCAGAGCCCCACTGGGGAGAAACATTCTGCTTGGAATGTGGGGGAAAAGGAATGGATGAAATGTTGTCTGCATTAATAAAGGAATCAGGTTCAGTTGTATTTGAATTGAGGTCGAGAAGAAAAAGAGAAATATTTGGAGGATCGAAGAGCAAAGTTTTGGGAAGGGTTGAAGTTCCGTGGAAGGAGTTATTGTCATCGCCCACTCTTTCCTTAAGCAACTGGTTTCCATTGGCGAAAGATGATCTCCCTCTGCCACTGCTTACTCCTGCTTTGCAGATTGCAGTGTCGGCAACAGTTGGTGAGTGTGATGCAACAGAAGCAGATCGACAGAAAATATGGCGTGGAAGTAGCAAATGCAGGGAGGGAAGCAGAAATGTGAGCAGGCGTTTAAGACAATTGGAGCGGCATGAGTGCGGATGTGGAGGAGAGGTGTGCAGGGGTGATTACGAGGGTCATATTTTCGGTCAAGTTTAAGGGAAATGAGATTGGCAATTGCCAAGTCCAAAGCTATGGCTTTCCTTTGCTTTCAGGCGAACGGCAAGGAAACGGTTTCTGCGGCATTTAAATGCGGCCAACCCAATTTTGCGGGGCGTAGAAAGGGCAAGCCCAATAAAATGGCGTGAGCTGGAATATTCAACAAAGGTGGGCGTGTACTTCCCAAGAGTGGGAAGAGCTCAAATTCTGGCGTTCTTGTCAACCTGCCAGTTGTTTATGGTGGGCGATAGTGGCCAGTGGCTATCAGCATTGTGGATGCATTTTTTGTAAATTTTTTTATTGATTTAAATTTAATAATAAATGAGGATGTTGTGAGCATAACTTGTACATAGTTTGGGTATCTAAGTTGGTGTATTCATACGTAATTGCATGTGGCATAGGTTAATTTGGTAAAAGTCTAGGGCAAAGATGATACGATATTCAAAAGCTTTGATATTTTATCTCGTTTTTAATAAATGAAGTTAATTATATTAATTGAATAAATGAAGTTAATTATATTAATTGAAATATTATAGATCTTGAATCTTTAAATAAGAAATATATCTTAAGATCTTTTTTAATAATAAAAACAATATATTTTTTTGTTGTTAAAAAGAAAAAAAATTGTTGATTTTTAACATAAAAATTATCTTTTTTTTGGAAGAATTCTAACTTTTATACCTCTAGTCACGAGAAAGGCAAGGGATAGACTGTAATTCTGCTTGTTGAGAAATGAATACCTTTTATTATTACAGCTAGATGCTTCAATTGTAATGGAATGGTTTAGATTATCATCGAGAGAGATAATTATAAATTTGGTATTAGTTTAATCTAGTTCTCAATAATTATGGAGACAACATATTTGTATAAATGGTTAGCATCCCCCTTCCTGAGGTTCCTTAGAGGAGATTTTAACATGATTGAACAAAATGAAGAAAAAATAGGTGGTAGTGTTAATGATTTGGAAAGTTAATGAGTAGTATATCTAGGAAAAAGCTAAAAGAACTTATAACTAGATGGACCCTCTTTAAGAAAGATAAAGCCACTAGTAAAAGTATCTTGTTTATTTGGTAATAGTTAGAGTAATAAAGAACATATTTATTCTAGGTTAAATAGATTCTATGTGCAAAATAATTTCTTTTGCTTTGATACAATGGAAAATTATAATTCTATTAGAGTTTTCCCAAGCACAATGTATTACCATTATCCCATTGAGGCAAACATTATTAGAAGGGGTGACTGTGTGGATGAGATCTATAGAAAGAATAAGTTATTTATTTTTAATGTAGAGTTGCTTGATAAAAAAGACTACCTTGAAGGTAAGAAGCATTAGTAAATCCTTCTACATTGCATATTCTAACATTGAGCTTTTGGATAAGATTGTGGAAAGTTGGAAATATTTGTTTGAGATTAAAATTGGCAAGAAACTAACACTTGATAGAAGAACGTTTTATTTTTTTTGCAAAAGAGGCTTTTAACCTTTGAAGATCAAGTGTAGAAGATCCTAACAATGACTCCCTTATTAGAAGTCTTGTTGACCTAAACACAAGTTAAGATGTTTATAGTTTCGTAAGGCTCAAGGGGCCAGTATTAGAGCTAAATTGAATTATACTAAGAACAAGGATAGAGGAATTGAATAATTTTTAATCTCCTCAAGTCTAAGAATAAGAAGGAAACAATTAATCCTATAAAATTCATGGAAATCTTTATAATGACATTGATGATATGAATGTTTCTCTTTGGGGATTCTATTTTGCTCTTTTAGTTATAAATGACAATAATTGCCATAATAAGAAATCTAGAGAAATTTGAAAGAAAATCATTCCCAAGAAACTCAACAAGGATGTGATAAAAAAATTGAAAAAATAATTCAATAAAGAAGAAATTTTGAATGTAATATAATATTTTAAAAATGCTAAATCCATTCAGGTCAATGGGATGCCTATTTAATTCTATAAGGATAGCCCTCCATGGATTGTATATGATTTTTTGATGGAATATGTAGTGAGTCCATAAAAAGGGTCTCTCAAGGATAAGATTAATAAGGGTATTATTAATCTTTTTCCTAAAGAAGGTGATAAATCTAAAATAAAAAATTGAAGGCCCATAACCTTATTGAATGCTTCATATGATTTTTTAGCTAGGATGTTAGCTTTGGGGTTGATTGATATCTATTGATATCTTACTAGTGGTTATTAATGCTAATTGTATTAGGTTCATCAAGTGTAGATATAGTCTTGAAAACCTCTTGACTAGTTGGGAAGCTCTATACTAGGCCAAGAAATCTAACCAAAGCGTCTACACATTGTTGTTTGATTTAAAAAATATATGATATATTTTAGAGGTCCTTCATTATTATGGTCCTTGAACCCTTTGGTTTTCTTTAAAAATTTTACAAAATTTTCAAGTTGTTTAAACATTCTCACACTTAAATTGATATTAATGGGTCACTTTCAAAATATTTTATATTGAAAAGACTTATTAGTCAAAGTTGCCTACTTGTTCTTCTATTTTTGTTATTAATTTTGATGTGCTACATCATATTTTAAGATACAATATTCTTTGTGGGATGATTAAATAGATTTCATTACCACATAATGATACATTAGTAAATATTTAATTTGTTTTTGATACATCTTTATTCTCTTATCCTAAAGAAGATAACTTTCAAAACTTGATGAATAGGTAGAATGTGTATTGAAAGACCTCTAGTGGTAAAATATTTGAAAATAAATCAATTTTCCTTAGTTGGAAGGATGATTCTCCTCTTTGGTTAAATACAATTAGTTGGCAAAAAAAAATCATAGTGCACATATATGCTTTAATGGCTTTCTACATTTATGTGAGGGGATATGGATACACCCATTAACCTTAAGAGTACTCACAAATAAATGACCTTCTAAGGTGCAACCATAGAGCTCCGATTGAAGCGAATAATGGTGGAACCAAATTTTATATTGATTAGAGCAATTAAAATAGTCCTTGGTCAAGAATTTCTGGTGTCAAATAAGTGGTATAGGATTGAATCAGGCATATCCTCACATTTTTTGGTGACACTACTAGACTTGCACACTCCAAAAGTGGAGGTGGTGGAAATGACATGCAAGCTTTTTATTCTTGAAATTTTAGGCAGGTTGGAAGTGGTGATGGATGCTGCCTCCTTTGGTCTGGGTATTCCCAAGCCCCATGACTTAGAGCAACTTCTGGTACTAGGTGAGGAAGTAACCTTCTTCCCCTTCATATTAAATATCAAAGGTGAGGCATTGCATGAACACAAAGAGTGGGTGGAGGTGGTAATAAGATTCCTAAGGAAAATGTTGCATGTTGAGCCAATTCAAGACTTCAAACGGGTTAGAAATTTTATTAATTATATTCAAGAAATTGGTAATATATAGTTCTGTTTTCTTTCCATGGTCTAAACTCTATTCTTTTTTAACATAAGCGTATAATATTTTGTCATAGAAGGAATTTTAGTTAGCAATATTTGTAGCTATTTTTGGTTGGTTGGGCATTTGGGTTTTGAATTCCTAAAGACAATGATAAGCACCATGAATTTTGAGCAATCGCTTCAAATTGCTTGCAGGGTTGTAGGGGGGTAACTTATAGATATTTTCTCTATTTTTTTCCTTGATGGGTCATGATTGCAATTAGTTTTGAAGCATGTATTTCAGTTGTAAGATTAATATAAATAGTTTAGGCCTTTGGCATTTTATCCAAAAAAATTAGTTGGCAATGGGGTGGACCTTCTAAAAATTGTCATATATTTGGGTTTTCCTTTCTCAATCAGCCCTTCTTTGAAGGAAATGTATGATTTGATCTTTGTTAAAATTGAGAAAAGAATCATAAATGGAAAATTTAGTATCTTTCTCTTACTGGGAGGTTACAAGGGTGTTAGAAAATTGTTTCCTCCTACAACTTATATTATGCCTCTACTTGGTTATTTGGTTATTTTCAAGTAGAGAAGATTTATTAAATAGTGATAATTTTTTTATGGCCTAATGGTAAATGTGTCAAAAAGAGGTATATAGGTAATGGTCTGAGTGATTTTGCATGGACAGGGCCAATGGTGGCCTAAGCTGAAAGAATTTGAAATGCAACATACCTCCTTAGCTACAAAATGGATTGTTAAGGTACTTAGGGAAATGCAATATGAAAAATTATGGTTAAGAATAATATTTAGTTAGTTTTTCTCAAAAAACTAAATAGCATATTGGTTTGCACCTTATGATATTATTTTTGGCAATTTCTTAGTAAGCTTTTGGATCTATAGTGTGTTTTATATTATATGGAGAGTTTGGGAGGATATTAGGGGCTTTACCAAGGATTATGATGCCTTTAACTAATCTGAGGACACTTTTATGGATCTAAATCTATTTGGTGGAATCCTCATTGGAATAATAAGCCCCTTGATTTATTGCACTGTTGTTCTAATAAGGAACATGCTAGTAAAGATATTAGTATATTCAATGATTGATAATTTAAGATGATTAAAAACATAGGATTGTATCAAGATATGATATTCTTTCCTTGAATCTCAAAATAAAAATCTTTCAATTATTCAAAAAATCCCTGTACAATGTTGAGTTTGTAGTTAGCATCAAGTTTAATGTAGATTATTGAAAAAATTAGTTGGGCGGATGGTTTTTCCTTTTAAAATTAATAGCAAGAAGTTGTATAACTTACTAATTGATTCCTAGGGGGTGCTAGCTAGGGTTAATACTTATAGGAACCTTAATATTGATTCTACATCCTTAAAACCTATTTGTGCAACCATATTGAGCCAAGAAATTTCATTTTTTAGTAAGAAGATTTATTGCATCCTATTTTGAATTATTTTGGTTTTTCCCCCATTTCCTACAATATTTACAATGTTTTAGAAAATTGTGAGCACTTATTTTTTATTGCTGTTTTCATAAAATTATTTGGGAATTTTCTAGGGAATATGTTGAGGTGGGATAGTAAGAATAATTTCTTCTAACATGAAATTTTATTTGGATATGTTATTAGTTTGAATGAGGATCTTAATCTTTTTTGGTTGATTTTATGCACTGAGATTTCATGATTTTTAGGAAAAATGAGAAATTTCGATATGTTTTGTTCTAAAAGGAGGTACCTTCTAGATTCTTTACATAATTTGGAATTATTTTTTAGGTGATACTTGAAATCCCAAAGGTTGGATTTATGAAGCTATATGAGGAAGGTTTTGTTGTTGCTTTCATTTTTATTTTTTTTGGCTAAAGGATGTTAGGAAGTTGGAATTTTTTTTTTATTAATGAATACATAGAATTCCACAAAAAATATATAAAACCTCACAAATATGTCCTTCTAGATCATGTAGTAAGCACACATCAATCTAATGACATGAAAATCAACAATAAGATCTTTAACATGATGGATATTAGTGAGGGAGTTATCTCCTCCTATTGAATGTGATACATATTTTGGAGAGTAATAATGCAAATTATTTTTGGAAATGTTTATATGTATTGGTTGCTAGTAAACTTTGATGTTTTCTAGTATCATTTTGTATTGTTGAATGTGGGTTGGATTTTGATGTAATCTTGTACTATTTTGTTTTGTGATACTTTGGTGGGATCTTATCTTTAAATTATCTAGTTTGAATAGTTTGTGATGTGTCCTCGTTTACACATCTCATATCATGACCTCTTTTCCTAATAATCTATCATCAAATTTTCTGATATAATCAATTTACAAAACCTTCTACTTAAGACTGCCTATCTTAATTCCGAATATGGTAAATATGTTTGTGTTAATTAGTAGAGTATTGATAGTGAAAGGATTTTATTAATGCTCCATTAATTTTTGTATTCTTGTTTTTTTAAAGAATAAGCTTTAATTTCAAAAGTTGGTTATAGTTTTTCATATTAATTTTTGCTGCTATGGTTTTCAATGAAGAAGAGGGTTTCTTGGATTTGTAGTATGCATGCCAAAATATACTAGTTTGTAGGATCCTTCTAACATTTTCTCACATTTAATGTAGCCCCTTTCAATTTTCTAGTCTTGAGGGCCCTTTTTACTCCTTTAAATGGCCTAAACCTTTCATTCCTCCATAACTATGGTTGTTAGAGTTGAAATATTGAAAATGACTACCAATAGCTCACCCACTTCATAAACCTAGGAAGTTCATCCCAAAGGTTTTTCATGAGCTAAGTACCCTAACCCACCTCTAAATGTTGTTCTTCCCATTCTAGAGTATGATGAAGACTCCACATGGCTTAATAATTTCATGCTTATTGGCTATTTTGTGAGTAGAGTCCCCCTTGAAAGTGTGCTTCATGATTGGGTTCAAAAATCTTGGGCCACATGGGATTCAACTTGTTTCCATACAAAATTTCACTAGGGGTTTCTTATTTTTCACTTTACAAAAGCCTATCATGCCTAGGCTATTCTCACCTAAGGCCCATGGCTTATCCATTCTTCCCTCCTCATGTTCATACCTTGGACTCTTGAATTTTTAGTCTATAAGGAAAAGTCCCTCTTTGTCCCAATTGGGATGAATTCTCAATGTTACCTTTGGCATGCTGGAACTTTATTACCTAGATTTCTTCCTCAATGGGCTCTATCATTTGTGTGGTGATTGAGAAGTTTTATTTGGCTTACCCATAGTGCATATTCTATGTCAAGGTAAACATCTCCAAAGACCTTAAGGAGGTACTAAACGTTCAAATTGGACAAACCTGCTAGTCTTAGTGCATCCAATATATTAATCTCTTGAAAAATTTCTATTATCTTCATTATTCTAACCACAAGATTAAGGATTTTGTGTTGGATTCCCAATAACCTAGCCCCCTTACCTAGACCTCTGCTGGGTTTCCACCTCTCATAAAATATAAGGAGGGTTGGTCTATAGTGGTTAACTACAAAGCCAAGAATGCTAGCTCTTCCAAACCCACCCCCAAGTCCATTTAGCAAGGGGTTTCAACTTTGCATATTTCAAAACCCATTAAGAAAAATGTGTCAAATGTGGTGATAGACTCTCAAATCCAACCAATTTTGGTTGCTTCACAACCACCTATTGGTAAAGCCCAACATACCCCCCCACTTGTGGTGGGTCAAAGGAGATTTTGGAGCCCATCTGAATTCTTGGAGGAAGAGGAGTTTGTGCCACAATTTAGATAGCATGTACACCTCAATGTTCAAATTGGAAGCTATGAAGCAACCGACAAAATAATTTAAAATAGTTATTCTACACTCATCAAGTTGGATAACAAGGAAAATTCTCTTGATTGTTAAATGAATTATATGCCTTGGAATGTGAGGGGTCTCACATGCCTCCCTTGGAAATACTATGTTGGAGATGTTCATGCCCAATTTTCAAAGTTAGAAATTCTTTGAATTTAGGAGGTTAAAGTGTTAGGTTTTTTACTTTTTGCAGCATGTTGTGATATTTGGCCATTTGGTTTTTCTCTATACTAACCATGAGGTTGGCCATGGTGGAGTTGTCACTTTTATATCGATCACATGGCATCAAACTTTTGTTGATCATGGAAATTTGACTCCACTAATTGGGTGTGTGGGCTCTTTTAAACATCAATAATCATTCCTTTAGGGTGATTAATGTTCATTCTTGTAATTATGTAGTTGAGAGATCTTCTCTCTAACATTGGATTTCCAATTCAATGTTAGCCACCACTTGGTTCTTGTTAGGGAAAAATTTAGTGGTGAATCTTCACCAATTGGCGAATTCTAGGAATCGGTCAACTCAAAATTGGCGAATTTCTCGCACCCACAGGGTATCCAAATCACCCAGAATTTATGAAACATAGGTCTAATGCATGTCGATTCGCTAATAATTTTTTTTTATGAGGCATATTTAAGAAACAAATTCATCATTGTCAAACTACACGTTTCAAATGGATAGACTAATATTTTTGCCTGAATCCCAGAAGCATTTAATAAAAAACACCTACATATTCACCAATACTATTAAAATGACATTTTATCAGGACCCGTTTCGCCAATTAAAATTTACAAATAGTTGCTTGTGAAGACTCATTTCACCAATCAAAATTTATAAATAGTTGCTTATGAGGACCTATTTCACCAATAATATTAAAAAATAATTAAATTTGAGGACACATTTCGCCTTGAAAATTACAACGTATTCGCCAAATTTTTAATATACCATTTGAAACTCCTGCGGAATTCACCAAATATGGAATGATGGATTGATATAAATACAATCGAAAGTGTCATTTATTCTTACACATTTTTTTTGGTTTTGATGTTCTACTTCTCGATTCGGAAGTCAGCGAAAGCCGAAAACGTAGACTTAAAGGTGAGTGATCACTGATCATTTCTTCATAATGTTATTAGTTATAATAATAAGTTTTCTTTATCTCTTTTCCATTCTTGCTTCAGTCTTAAAGATGATATTGAGTAGGGAATGGGATCTATATTATTATTCTCTGTCCTTCTTAAAAAAGAAGACATTTTTTTCTAGTTTTTTATTCGAAGTGAGATGAATATGTCGATCGAATTAGAGATTAATATGTTGAGTGACTCGAGCAGCAATGGTAAGGCTCCTTCCACTCCTCAGGGTGGTGAAACTACTCCTGCCACTCCTCACGGTGTTGAAAATACTCCTGCCGCTCCTTAGGCTTAGGGTGGTGAAAATACTCCTGCCACTCCTCAGGGTGTTGAAAATACTCCTGCCGCTCCTTAGGGTCAGGGTGGTGAAAATACTCCTGCCACTCCTTAGGGTGTTGAAAATACTCCTGCCGCCCCTCAGTGTGGTGAAGATCAAGAGCCTCAGAGGCCATCAAAATGCCCAAAACTTAGACATACCATATAGTCTTACTTTAGAATTGCCAAAGCTTCTGATCGATCAAGTCAAGATGGAGCTACATCATCAACTCTTCCACCAAATATTGGTAGCATTCACAATACGTTAGCGCCAGTGAAAGGTCAAGTTGAGATTATCATTGATTTAAATCAAAATGTATCAAATTCAAATGGGGGTGGCAATACCGCAGAAGATGCTCCAAGGGATACCTTGGTTAGCTAGAATGAGATAATTGAATTGGATGAGGATGATGTTGGTAGCAAGAAAAGGAAAAACAAACCAAAAAGGGGGCGTGAGTGGGAAATGACAAGGAATTTTCAACTTGGTTGGTTGTCAAAGTACCCATTCATTGTAGCAGTGGGGGAATCAAATGATATTGAAAAAGAAACACATGCCAAATGTATGATTTGTACTTGGAAATTGGGAAAACCCAAGATGTTGCAGCTAAAGATTGACACAATAGAAAAGCATATCAGTAAATTTTATGAAAAACAAATCATAGATGGAAAGGAACAATCAGTCTTACAATGGAAATCAAAGGAATAATGTCTTCATGTTAGGTATGCCATGGATTATGAAGAGCATCAAAAAATCATGTTGAAGCTTGCTGCATGTAAAGGTACACTTGAGGCTCAATTTGGAAAAGCAATGGAAGGAGCAAATATGTCAAAAACTATTCAGATGAGTGTTGTTTTTCATATTTTGTCTAGAAGGTGTCCTATGATAGACTACCTAGAATATTCTATTTTATTATCTGTTTTGAATGTTCCTCACTATCCCCACACACATTGGTCAGTAAACGCTGGATGGGAATGGGAAAAGTGTCTTGCTGTAGTGGAAAAGGAAGATTTAAAGGAGAAAGTAAAAGAGTCAAACTTCATTGCATTATCTTTAGATGAAGTTATTGTGGTAGACAATACTTCTTGGGTTTATATGCATTTGTATACTGTACAACAACATGTTTTCCAAGATCATCTTCTCTGTGTTCATAAAATAAAGGATAGTTCAACATCGCATAATATATTTGAACTAGTCAAGAAATATTTGAATGAAATTGCAAGTATGGATGAGTTGAAAATTATAAAAAAGTTGGTGTGTGTAGGAGCTGATGGAGTTGCAGTGATGCAAGGTCAAAGGACCGGTGTTTGCACAAAGTTACAAACTACTTGTGCACCATACATGCTTGGAATTCACTACATGGCCCACATAATAAATTTGGCATTCAAAATTGTAAGCAAGTTTCCTACAGTATCAAAAGTTGAAAATCTAGTCCACGAGATCCACACATACTTCTGCCAAAGTCCCAAACATTTCAAAAAAATTTAGAATTTTGCTAAGAGAATAACACCAAGAAACAAGCTTCTCGAGGATGTTGATACTAGATGGATCTCCCTGCATGGACCAGTGCAACAAGTTCTTTCAGAATATCAATCCTTGATTGGAGTGATGTATGAAAACCGCAGCACGGTAGACAAAGCTCCTGACCTCTTACATAGGTTAAGTGATATAGAGACACTCTTGACTTTAGCTAGTATTCTCCCCATGCTAGATGAAATGATCAGTCTTGTGAAGAAATCCCAAGACAAAGCTATGTATATTAATGAATATTCCAATCTGCATAAACATACATGCTTGGCCCTCGATCATCTATATCTAGATTTAACACAAGATGGCATAGATTATAACCTGTGGCAAAAATTATTGATTTGAATGATCCTGATAATTATTTATAGTTTAATGGAAGTGGGGACTTATGTATCTATGTACATGGATATGAGATACAAATGTAACAATGTAAGACTACCAGGCACTCTAGCAGAGAAGTACCTATTAACGAGGAAGATTTTAAAGACATTGTTAAATCTGTTGGTGATAATTTGAAGGAAATTGCAAAATCTCTTTCCTCAGAGATTCATGATAGATTCCCTCGAGATGAAATACTTGAAGCCATGAGTATTGTGTATGCTCAATTTTGGGCAAACCGAGATAACCCAAGATTTTTTCATGCTCAAGTAAAAGTCTTGATTGAACAATTTTAAAAAATTGTAACAATCAATGAGCAGAAAATATAAGGAATTTTAAATGAAGATAAGCTAAGAAAGCAGTGTAAGGATTTTGCAGTAGCTATTAAGGACCAATATAAATCCATGGGTAAGGACAAGGCCTTTGAACCAGGATCAATAAAAAGGGTTTGGACAAACTTAGGTCAGAGTGAAATATTGCATGATAAGATATCAGAATATTTCAAACTTGCTGATTTATGTCAAACAATGATATTGGGATCGGTGGAGGATGAGAGAGTTTTCAGTACATTAGGGTTTTTGAAATCAAAGTTAAGAAACAAACTAGACAAAAATTTGGAAAATTGCTTGAGGATGAAAGGAACTGCGTATAATATTACAATTTTTCCTTTTGATAGGGCACTCACAATTTGGAGGTCCACATGTGAAAGAAGAGGGACTGGTCTGTGCAATACTTCAATTCCAAAGGCTAGTACTGGTGGCACTGCCATGGGCAGTGACACTAGGACAGATGAAATTGATGAAAATGACATAGTGAATGTTGAATTTGAGACACAAGCCAAAGAAGGTGAAGAGAAGACTTAGAATCAAGAGCTTCAAGACAACTCTTTTACTCTATCTAATGTTGAATGTCAATTTCGGGACCTTGACCCCATTTGGGAAATGGAAGAGAATTAGTAGCTTTTAGGTATTTATACTGCACTACAAGATTCATGAAACAGTTTCCATTGTTCCAAACTGTAGTTGTTGATATTTTATATTGTATTGAATGAAAATTGAAATTGTGAATCATTGTACTTCATGATATTTTATTTTATATTGCACTTCATGAATCATATTCCAAACTTTAGTTGATTATATTTTATATTGTATTCCATGAAATTGTGATATTTAATATTTTATATTGTATTCCATGGTATTGAATTTGATATGTGTTTCTGCATCATTTTTAAAGAACAACACTTATCACTCAGCTCATAAATTCCTATTGCATTGCCATTCACAAAATATTTGATAAAAAACTCAAAGAATATTAATCCATTCCTTGAACAGAAGCTAACAGTTCAACATCCACAACTTATAAGCTAATAGAAGCTAATAGTTCAACATAAATAACTTATAAAGACATCCACACAACTTAAACAATAAAAGCTTAAACTACCAAATCACCTAAATTATTCAGAGAACTCCTTACGCATCCATCACCATAAAATCTTTATTCACAGATAAACATTCCACAACAATGAAATTAACCAAAAATTTATCATTCCAGTAATAGACAATCCACTGGAAAACTACTCAACAAAAGCACAATAAATCCACACAGTACACAACATAACTCAAAGATTGTGCGTGCATTCATGAACTTCACCATTGTCTTTCTATATTGAAATAACAGAAAAGCAATAAAAATAACAGAGTTTTTTTGTCTTGATAACGGTTCCTTGAAGACAACCATTTTAGAAATTAAAATAAAAAGTCTTGGAAGTATCAAAAGAGCCAAATTAAAGAAAATAACATGAAAACTAAAAACTAAACATCACCGACTCCTTTGCTTTCAATATTTTCCGCCTCCTTCTCCTTCATTAATGCCTCCCGTGCCTTTAATCTTTTCCTGTATTCTCAGTACTTGGTGACAATTGCGGTGATGTTTTTGCTCCCTGGTGTTGTAGTAATCTGTAACCTGGTTCTCCATTTTCCCAAAGCCTTTTTAGAATCCAACAACATCTGAGATCTTCTCTCTTCTCTAGAATTATAAGCCTTCAGGTGGAGCTCCATTGCACTGAGTTTCAAGAAGGACTCCCATGTCACTGTAGCAGGATCAAATATTTCTTTATTGAATTTCTCTCTAAACTTCAAAGAGATCTCTCTTATATCTAGAATCCTTTCATCAAATTCATTAGTAATTTCTGCTCCCATAATTTGAAAATCTTTTTTAATTTCCTCCAACATTTCATAATATTTTTCAAGTGTGTTCTTAATTTCATTTACCAGATTATCATATACATTCAATTTCCATTCTAATGAATATGACCAGGAAGGGTCTAGCTCCTTAGGATTATTCAAAATTTTCTCACCAATTAATATCTTCGGATCCATAGAGTTTAATTCTTTCATTTCGTGAGAGAGCACATATAGACTAGTTTGATATTTTCTGACATCTTGAAGTTCTCCTACTAACTCCTTCCTCTTGTCAAGAACTCGAGTGTAAAACTGCAAAGATTTATTAAGAAAGAAGACAGCCTCTTGAGATATTGTTTCAATCCCCTCACAAGCAGCTCTGGAATAGCTCAAATTATTTTTAATTTTCTCTATGGTGAGCACATCGATGCCCTCTACCTGAGGCTGAGAACTTGAGGCTTCATTAGATGTAGGAGGAGTGGCCATGGAAGAAATAAAGTTACCCAATGTGAGGACTTGAGATTGCAGTTTTATATTTTCTTTCCTCTATTCTTTCACTCTTTTAATCAAGGTAATGACTGAATAATTAGCATGGTACATATCACCTTCTAGTGTTGGAGGCCCCATATCAACATGTGTGACTTTGTAGTCTGCTGCTGTTATTTCATCTTTATTTAAATCCTTGACAGGGTCAACAATTTATAACATTTGATTTCCAAAAGTAGCATCAGTCACCATCCTTGACATCCTCTTGGATTTCTTAGGTTTTAAAGAGCTTTGAAGTAAATTTGCAACTGTATCCACTCCAACTGTCATTGTAGGAGTATACTTTCTCTTCTTCTCCACTGCTTTTTTCAACCATCCTGGGGAGGCTACTACTAGACTAAAATCTTCTTTTCCAATAATAGTATCTTTAGGAGTGGTAGGAGTGAAAGGTGGATTATCAGGTGGAGAAGAGGGCATTTCAGAGTCTTCAAACATAGGAGGAAAGATATTATCTTCATCAATCTATTTAAAGATAGCTTCATAATTTGCAGTCGCAAGTTGAAGTTTTTCTTGATTGGTATTCTTCTTAGGGGTAGGAGAAAGCACACTGTCTTGTTCACAGATGCTCTTCAACTTGACTATTTCTTGTGGCATATCACCATCACCTCTTGACTGAGAATTTGCACTAGACGACCTAACAGAGGGTTTCCCTGATGATACACTTACACCAGATGCTTGTGTAGACCCCTGTTCATTCTTTTGTGATGACTTCAGTGCCTAAACAGGACCAACAACTTGCCACCATTTCCCATCCAACCAGTCCTGGGTTCTTTTAAGCACTAGGGCAACATGCACCCTCATATCTAAAATTTCACTTTGGTTCTAATCAACCCTAGGGTGGGATTTATCAGGTAATTTTTCATATCCAAGATCTAAGATTGTTGAATCCTTAGCTACATTTTCAAGAATGTCAAATTGAAGACCGAAAGCCTATATCTATTTTAGCGTTAGCCTCATATAATCTCTTCTCAAAACTTCATTCTCATCGACACAATCTTCCCAGAAATCTTTGATAGATGGGTGATGTCGATATGAGCTCCCTCCATAGAGATTTTGCTTCACAAAACTCTTACTATCAAAATTAGCTCTTGTAGACAAATTCTGGAGGTTATATTCCTTGAGAAGTCCTTCAACTCCCTTGGCCATCTGGTTTTTCTTGCACAAAAAGGAAGGGGTCTCCAATGGGAAGGCATACCCTCATTTCCCCATGTTCGTATACTTAATATTAACCATTGCACAAAAAGATAGCCTTGAAAAATGCATACTTTTGGAAATTCCTCAAAAGACAACTCTAGTTTAGTTTGTACATAAGTCCATAGTGTCGCGTGGTCACTGAAACTAGGAACCTTAGAACCAAAGTCTGAAGTTTCAAAGTTTTAGAAACCTTCAACCCACCGACTACAAAGATGACCAAGGTCCAAGAAACTAGAAAGACTTGCAAGTTTGCAACTCAACAAAGTGAACGAACTCGGGGAATCGGGAAGTTATGGTAATTTAGAACTCTGCAACAAGGTTATAAATTATAAAACTCTGATGACTAGTGACTGATAAGGTTATGAATTATAAATCTCTGAGGACTAGCGACTAAGGTTAGGAAAAGCACCAAAACTATGACTTTGAGTGATAGTAACCACAACATGTCATTAATCTTCTTTGTCATTATGCATTGATGTATGTTTTAATTCTGGATCTAGTTTAATGAACCAGTTAAAGTACCTTGATTAAAGCATGAATTCATATAAATGTTTAGTGGTTCTGATAAGTAGTACTAGTCATGGAGATTGAGTATCGATCAATGAATTGTACTCCAACGTAACTAAGATTATGGATGCATGGAATTAAAGTCACCTTATAGTTCATATTTTAATTGTGTTAAAAGTAAAACTTGAACATGTAATAAGTGACTCATCACTCAACTCAATGCTTAATAACATATTAGCAATAGTCTTAGTAGCATATACAACAATGAACATCAACAATCATTTGAAGTGTATCTAGTAGTTGAAACCACTATCAGGCTTTTTCTTCAAATGAAAAAATAAATAATACAAATAATTTATTATTTTACATCAACACATTATTGAAGTCTGAGTTGGAACAAAGACAACTCTGCACAGAGCTGAGTTGGAACTTGGAAACCCATATTATCAAAAATCAAATCACTGCAACACCTTTTCTAGCAACTTCCATTGTTTAGGTGGTGGAATTGTCATTTGTTCTAGCTGATGCTATTTGACTTGAAGATTTGTTAACAATTCATGATTCAAATGGGAACCTGTCTTGAATTCTTCAGTCAATTTTACATTCAAGGTTAGCAATGGTTTGATAGAATCCAAGTAGTTCACCACATCTGGGTTCTGAGGAAACTGGCCCAAATCAATCTTCATTGCATCCTCCATCTTCTTTTTGAAATCATTCTTTCCAATTAATTGTTCATTTGTCTCAAAAACCTTTGGCAAACCAAGTTCTATGAAGTTCCTTACCTTTTCATCCACCTTCTTTATCCTATCTGCAACCAAATTCAAATATTCCTTTGTTTCACGCATTCTCAAACACTTTTCAATAATAGATGACAACACCATTGATGTAGCAAGATGATTAGTAATCCCTTTTGATTTCAAAACATTGTCACCGGCTTTGTAGACTATTTGTTGAATTTATTTTACAAATTTCTCTAATGCCAACACATTTTTGTTGTTCACTAAATATTTAATGAGCTTCTTATGATGTTGTTTGATAGCATCAGTCAATTGAAACATGTCACACAAATGATCAATCCTCTGCATTATTTCATCCCAGATCTTTTGTTTCATATGGCTCATTGTCTCTCTACAAAATGAAGATAACTTATTTTGACAAGTCTCAATTTCACTTTTTGCTTCCATCACCTCT
>VDFB02060382.1:0-32965 GCA_007258455.2 Sequoia sempervirens | reverse complement strand
TAGAACAGACATAAACAACAACCAAAATACAAAATTTGCATGTGTGAAAACCTCATAGGTTCGAGCTAGCTAACGAACCAGAGGAAGCTCTGATACATGTAGGTGGAGGAGGAGGATCGATATGGATGAGAGGTAGCATCAACCCTATGAGAATAAAGTACAAAGTAAGCACACAAAGGTGAAATCAATCTACAAATAGATTGATAGTAAAAATGGGATATAATTTTCAATGAGAAAGATTGTACATATAGAATGATGAGTTTTCAGTCACTATAGGAGTTCTCAATTCAAGTGGAAAGAATGCTCCACCAAGTTGCAAATGGTAAGTGCCACATATATTTGAAGAGTTCAACTAACTCTCCAATGAAACATTGCCATCTAAGTGGTTTAATACATAAAGTAGAATATGAAAATAATTAAATAATAATTCTACTCTAACATTTTAGAAATAAGCGCAACTTGTAAGTTTTGGGTCTAAGGATCAATTTAGAATATAGATCAATTTTCCCTTGTAGATGTAGTGTTAGGTATCTAGAATGGGTATATATGTTAGTTTTAGAAACATTATTAAAGGTCAAAACTTTTGGAAAGGAAGAAAAGTATCAAATTTTTAGTGCATGCAATCTTTTTGGAAGTTATAATTCACCCATTTCAAATCAATCAAAGGATCGTGCCCATTTTATTCTTAATTTTCTCTCTATTAGTGGTGAATTAATTTATCTTTTATGCTCTTTAAGTTGAATAACTTGACCTACATTATTATTAAGTGCTTTGATGTGGGGTTAGTGTGTGAAATTTACACATGTAATATGATGGTTTTATGTACTTTATTATTTTATCTAAATCCTTAGCATCTTACATCTATAGTGTGTGTGATAGGGTAGAATATTGATCATTAGATTGTAAATTATTTGGATTTCATCATACCTTTTAGAATTAATGATAAAATTGAGTGCATCATTGGATGCTTATATTTATTGTTTACTTCTCTAAATTCTAACACTATTTGATATTTTTTATAAATTTTTTAGATTAGAAATTGATTAGAATTTATATTTAGATATGGAAATATTCATCAACTATTTTACCATATTTAACTATCTAGATGCATGAATTGTCTAGCTTGATATTTCACCAACACATGCCCCATGAATAAATAAATCAAAACAGACTGCTTAACTACTCCAACATTGTCATTATCTAGTACAGAAGACCTCAGAGTTGAATGATTTCCAAATCAATTATCTTTTCAAGAGAAGTAGAGTGATCTCCATTGTACTTGAGTTGGTTGTGTTGAAAGACCCATCAATATGTTTATGTATTAGTTAAGCTTTATTAAATACAATCAAATTATCTCATCATTTGTATCATCATCAATAGAGCATTACTATGAAAAATGATAAGATCTATCCTCTACCAAATTCATGTTATTACTTGAATCTTGGAAGCACATTTGTTTGACTATAAGGAAATTCATTGAAATTTTTTATGTGGCCTACTATAACCATGTTGTATCGCTAATAGAAGTATATAAGTACAATAATTGAGTTTATGCACATAAATATTGTTTCCTAGAAACTAAAAATTTAGATGTGCAAGTTCCTTAGTTATTTTACTACTTTTTACTAGGTACACAACAAAATATTATTGGTGGAAATTGCAAAACTAAAGAATATTGCACAATAACTAAATACTTCAATTTTGAAGACCCATTCACGAGACTTTCAATCCACTCTTCAATTTTTGTATAACTATTTATATATGGATGTATTATTTATTTATACAAAATCAAAAGATAGTTGCATAACAAGACATGCTATTGTGCAATAAATGAAGCCTTTGGTTGTTGACCAACAATCTCTCCAAAGTACAATTCTCACAAATATAGACTACATGTATATAAACACTATAACACAATAACTAAAGACTTATTGCCTTTAAACAAGTCTTTTATTGTTGTGTAACTAGTCTATAGTTGTTGCATAATTGGTCTTCACTCACTACACAACTTCTATTCAATTATTGTAATTTAACCTCTCTCAATTATTGTGCAAAACCTATTACTTTTGGAGCCTCACAATTTCATGCAATCCTTTTTAGTTATTGCGCTTACCTTCTTAGTTGTTGTGAAACCCCATAATATTATGTGAGCACTTTGTGTTATTATGAAAACCCTCATAGTTGATGTGCAAGACCTCTTACAATCCCTTGTAGTCGATGCACAAAATATCTTACTTTTTATGGAACCTCATAGTTGTTATGCAGTTGATGTGCATGACCTCCTACTTGTTGTGCAATCTGATGAGGGTGGAAAAGTCCTAATGTTTTTACCTTTTTTATCCTTTTTCCTTACTTTTTCTACCTTCCTATCACTATTTGTCATAGGAAGTATAAATATTTGGTATAATGTAGAGGGAAATCAAAACTACTAGAAGATATTGATATCTATCAAAATGCTAATTATTTTTGTGGCTAAAATGGTAGGGGATAACTAAAGAAAGGTGTTAGAGTTTTCAAGTATGTGGATGGTGGAGAGGCAAAGAAATAAAAGTTCAATCGATTTGTAAACCATTTTTGAAAGACACTTGTTGCTAACTTCTTATATTCTATATAAATAGGAATTAATCACTGTTAGTGCATAATTTGTAAGGTTTCTTTATCTCGCCACCACACTTCTTGTCACAACTTCTATCACTACACTTCTTGTCACAATTCCTGGCACAGTTCCTATCACAAAATAGAAACAGGGAGATTAATCCAAATTTCTAATTAGATAATCATTGTGCAAGTTAGTTGCATTCATCCCCACTTAATTCACTATTTTAAGCCCTTAAGCATATAGCCACAACACTTTTCATGAGTTTATGATCCCTAGGTTGACATTTAATAACAAACTGAGGAAATCAACATGAAGTTCCCAAGAATTGATTCAATTGTGTTAAGCCCATTTGAAAGAGTTACAAGGATAGTTTTCCCCAACATTGATCCATAGTTCTATCCAAACATTTTGGTTCCATTTTTTGGGAAAGGTGTTAAAGGCCTATCAATTTAGTGAATTAAGTTAAGACCAGTGCGCTAAGGCAAAAGTCTGCATGATTTTCAACCTCACTCGAGTAAGTAACCTTGGTTTTCTCTATTGTAGATCATATAGATTCATGAATCAAATTAGAGATAGTAAAGGAAGGTTTGTTAAGAAGGATATAGGAAACAATTCACAAGAAGAAAACCCACAAAATGAATTAAAGCCATTAATTTTGAATACACCATCTAGGAAGGAACTAGCTAAACTTGATATTAAAAAATGTGTCATTGAGTCCACTTTTGAGTCTCCTTCCAGTACCCAACAAGAGTCACTTGAAGATTCATTTAACAAGGTTGCTAAATTATTCTGAGAATCTTACAAACTCTAAAGTGGTAAGACCCCAAGAGACCTTAATCCATTCATATCTTTCTACAACCCTTGGGCATTTGGAACCATGGACAACAACAACAACAACAATCACGATCGTGAAAGAGCATTGGCAAATAACAATCTTGTTACCTTTGAATTTCCCATTGCACATCTAGAGAAGGATGCCTCATGAAGAACATACCTCACTCCACCTTGCCTATTTTTTGAGGTCTTTCTATAAAAGACCCTGACATGTTTCTCTTTGAATTTGATATTTTATGTCATAGTTATGATTATCACAATGATGCATAAAAACTTAAACCATTTCTAGCTACTCTGAAGGATGCAACATTGCGATGGTTTATGGGACTAGGATGTGAAACTATTCACAGTTGAGACAACATGAAGACAAATTTCTTGGAGAAATACCAAGAATATTGCAAAACCAAGGATATCAAAGATGAGATATTTCACATCATGCAATGCGAAGAGGAGACCTTAGAAGACTACCTTGAGTGATTTCTATTTGGTCTTCAAAGGACTATGCAAACAGGGTTAAACAATGATATTGTAAAAATGCTCTTTCTTAGGGGGATTAGGGATGAATTTTTGGATATTTTGAATCTTATGGGTGGCAGGGATAATTCCAAATTGAGATTTGATGATATATGCGATGTTTGCAGGAACTACTCAAGGTCCACCCATTCAATAAGAGGGTACGTTGGGAAGCACATCTCTTCTGGAGGAACATTAGGTGTAACAAAAAGAGAACTAGGTACATTGCTCGAAGACCTCAAAATTGATCTACTGAGTCACATGCATAGGCAAATTGACACCTTATATACGCGTAAGAAATAGGAGGAGGCTGAAAAAGCCCTTGTTATCTTTTTTCCTATTTATTGTAAAAGGTATAATAGTGAAGAGTGTCCCTACAACAAAATAAAAATATCTTTAGAAGATGTCAATAGAAACACCATTCTAAGACCTCTTCTTGTAGACATGATTGAAGTATAATATACAGATGAACCTATTTACCTTATGGCCCAAAGGAGGCATTGGAAACCCCAAGGAATGCCCCCAACAAATTATCATACATCACATCCAAGTTTTTCCACATCAACAAAATCCTTTCTTGAACCAACCTGGATGGTTTGGAGGATGGAAACAACCTCCACACTACCCCCAATGGATACAACAATATCCACATGCTCCACAATCATGGCAACCATGGTAATCACCACCACCAACATATCCACAATATCAATTGTACCCTCCAATCCACCACCATCATCAATAAATCCCTATCAACAATCACATCAAATCTTACCACCTATTCCATCATCATCTAATCAACCATCTAGTTCAACTCAGTCACTGAAAGCAATGCCTATGCCCGTACAACCATCACCCAATCCGAATAATAAGGTGGCTCAACCAGTTTACAATAATGAGGTGGTAGGATACCCAACCTATCCTATCAATACACTAGAAATTGATGGTGTACAACTAAGATCAAGAAAGAATATTTAAGGGACAAGTATCACAAAAATAGAAGATTCTCTAGCAGAACCACTAGAAGAACAACCAAGGCTCCCATTTCTTGATAGGTTTCAAGAACAACCAAAACAACAAGAAATATCTTAATCAGGTTTTGATTTCAAGAATGAATTAAGAAATGTTAACATTAAAATCCCTCTCTTGCAGGCCATTTGAGATGTTCTAGTGTATATGAGAGTAGTCAAAGAACTATGTGGGAAAAAACAAAAGAAGAAACAAGACCCCAAGATAGCCCAAGTCATTGGACAACTTGCAAATTGGATGTTGGGAAAGATTTTTGTTCCTAAGTATGCAGATCCTGGGAGCCCAATGATAAAGGTACATATTGGTAATATAATTATCCCAAATACACTTGTGGATTTAGGAGCAGCCATAAATGTAATGACAAATGAGACTAAGGAGAAACTAGCCCTTCAAGGACTAAGACCTACTCCAAAAATCTTACAAATGGTGGATCATTCCCTTGTAAAGCCAAAAGGTATGATTGAAAACATTATTATTTCTATTGATTCTTAGGAATATCCCATAGATTTTATGATTTTATAACCAAAAATTAAGCTGGGGGGATACCCCTTGATTTTAGGCAGACCTTAGTTAGCCACAACTAATGCTTTTATCAATTGCAGGTATGGAAATATGGTGATTTCAAATGGAGAATAAATGAAGCAACTGACATTGTACCCTCTAGCACATCCTTTATTGGAAACATATGATCTGTTGTGGATCGATAGTGATTTAGATGAATCTTGTAAGGAAAATGATAGTGTGGAAATGCCTTCCTAATGCAAAATCCTCAAGAGAGAAGTGCAAAAAACCATACATTTAGCAAGTTACACACATTTGAGATACACATTCACATAACAACAGGACAGAAAAAAATATCACACAGAGATAACACTAGATATACGTGGGAAAACCCTTACGGGGAAAAACCCACCACACCAAGTAAAGTCACTTTGTATTATAGTAAATAAATTACATACATAGTTATAGACTTCACTCTCAAATGTTAACTCACAGCAACATCACCTTGGTCGACCTCCAGACACACGTACAGTTCATCTCACTCACTGTTTCAATGCTCATAAAGCATACAATAAATTCAAAAACAACCAACCAATAACTATTAGGGTTTCATTTAATTTTTTGTTCCTTCGCCGACAAGCTTCCTCCATCTTGGGTCGCGCATATCACCAGCAACATGCATCGAGCCACCTAGCATTAAATTTTGGTTATAGAGAATATAACTATGTTCGCACTGTCAACCCCCGAGTCAGATCATGCAATAAATGCAGACATATCGCTAACAGGAAATAAAGCTTTCAGCCAATGATTGTTGATTTACAACAGTGATGTAAAATCAACAAATGAAATCATGCCACATGTCGACACATCACTCATCCATCGCTATTGACTATCACACCAAATTGTCGAGTGTTCCTTGTGGTCTCCATCAAGACATGCGTACACCACTTGTGCAATTCTGGAGAATCAAGATGGGAATCTACAATATTCACAACAAGTCTCCTAGAAAAGACTTAAATATTTAACTCCCAAACCCACATTCGTCAACATCCAACTCATCGTTGTACGCTGTCGTCACCATCCACATAGACCAGTCCCACCAAACCATCGGCTTGTTGCTCAATCGGAGAAAACACAAACTTCACAATCCCCAGTTGGAGGTTAGGAAATTCCCAAACATCACGACACTGAAGGAGATCGGCCAGTCGAGAAGTTAAGTAACTTTTGAACTCCGCGACAAGGTTCCAAGGCTAGAGATTGTAGTGATCCTATGACCAACACACTGTCACCCAGTTATCATCTTTTAGAACCCCACGACATAGGTTACAAGGCTCAAGATTTGGGCTATAGGCCGACAATGAAGACCAACAAAGAGGAAATCTGCCAAGTCTTTAATAGAGGTTCAAGCCAACAAGTTGAGGCACATTTTCCAACAAATCTTTGCCTATTTTGACAATTGATCAAAGTAGAGAATTTGAAGAAATATTAGAAGATAGTGTTCTTAATAATTTCCTCCAAAATCACTATTTGTTTGATAATGTCTTAGAAAAAATGATTTTTCCTTTTGGTATCAACAACAATTTCCCATTTGGGAATCTTTAATTAGTTAGTAATCCATAATCTATTTAGCATTCCATTACTTTGCATCAGTTATTACTACACATTTGTATATATAGTCCATTCTTAGTATCTAGGAATTTTGATCCATCTTCATCTACTTCCCAATTGCTTGTTGTAAATACTCTTACCCAATCTCAGGCTATGGAAGTTTTACCTGGAAAAATTCTTAATATAAACCCCAACCTAAGCTCCTCACAGTTAGAAGATCTCATTGCTATGTTGTGTTCCCATAAAGATGCATCTGCTTGGGATCACCAAGATATGAGAGGTATACACCCAGCCACTTGCACACATCACATATATATAGAGGAAGGAAGTCAACCTGTAAGACAACCACAAAGAAGATTGAACCATGTCCTACAAGAAATCGTTAAAGATGAACTACAAAAGTTACTCAACATAGGATTCATCTATCCTATCTTCGATAGCCAATGGGTGTCACCTCTTGTGGTAGTTCCCAAAAATAATGGTAAGTGGCGAATATGTGTAGACTATAGAGCTCTTAATAAGGCTACCAAGAAATACCATTTTCCACTACCCTTTATTGACCAAGTCCTAGATACCGTTGCTAGAAAGAAGTTCTTTTCCTTCCTTGACAAATTCAGTGGTTACAATCAAATCCGTGTAGCCCCAAAGGATCAAGATAAGACCACCTTTACTTTTCCATGAGGTACATTTTCTTATAATGTCTTACCTTTTGGGTTATGTAATGCTCTTGCTACTTTTCAATGGGCCATCTTAAGTATTTTTTCTGATTTGATTCATGATTTGTGGAAGTTTACGTGGATGATTTTACTGTTTATGGTGACATGTATGAGGAAGTAAAGGAAAATATAGAGAAGGTTATTAAAAGATGTATCGATACTAATCAATCCTTGAGTCATGAACAGTGTCACATCTTGATGGCTAAATGTATTGTCTTAGGACATTATATTTCTTCGAAGGGAATTGAGGTAGATCCCAAAAAGGTAAAGATAATTCAAGACTTACCTGTGCCTATTTCTCAAAAAGATGTTCGTAGTTTTTTGGGTCATGTTGGATACTATAGAAGATTTATTCAAAATTTAAGTAAAATTTCCTCACATCTTTTTCTTTTGCTAGGTAAAAATGTTGATTTTTCATGGACACAAGAATGCCAACAAGCTTTTGAAGAATTTAAGGGGAAGCTTATAACTACAACAGTTTTACAAGGACCAAATTGGGAATTAGCATTCCACATCCATACCGATGTTTCAGACAATTCCATGGGAGCAGTACTTGGGAAAAAGGATGATTCTCTCTTTTATTCCATTTATTATATTCATAAGAATTTTACTGGTGCAAAGGTAAATCACATTGTAACTGAAAAACAATTTTTGGTTGTAGTCTATGTGGTAAACAAATTTCACCATTATATAACTGGGTATAAATTATTTGTACATACAGATCATTCTGCTATAATATTTTTAATGAATAAGCCAGTTGTTACAAGAA
Source organism: Sequoia sempervirens (assembly GCA_007258455.2). NCBI lineage: Eukaryota > Viridiplantae > Streptophyta > Pinopsida > Cupressales > Cupressaceae > Sequoia > Sequoia sempervirens. The sequence continues at coordinate 24,399 of VDFB02060382.1, read as the reverse complement.
GAGTGATTTGATGGTTGCTCTTATTGCAAGAATTTGATATTGCTATTCTTGAAAAAATCGAATGTGAAAATGTAGTTGCTGATTTTCTATCCAGATTGCAGTGTGATAATGAACTGATACCTATGGATGATGCTTTCCCCGATGAACATCTTTTTGCCATTTCCATAAAAATCCCATGGTTTGCAAACATTGCCAATTACCTTGTCACATGCAGATTTCCACCCCACTTTTCTCCAAGAGATCAATGAAAACTTATAAGACTTTGTGGGCAATATAGTTGGATTAATGGTTTACTCTTTTGTACTAGAATTGATAATATCATGCGTCGATGTGTAGCAGAGGATGGTGTATTTGACATACTTTTTGCATGCCATTTTGAGCCTTACGGAGGACACTTTGTAGCACCAATTAATCCTCCCTCTAGGAATAAAGAGTATATTACGGTATGTATTGATTATGTTATTAAGTGGGTAGAAGTAGAAGCTTTGAAACATGCTAGAGATACAAAAGTTGCTAACTTCTTATATTCTGAGATTTTTACCAAGTATGACATACCAAGAGAAATTGTTACAAACTAAGGACCATAATTCACATTCGATTTGGTTGCAGCTTTGGTTTGAGAATATGAAATCAAACACCAAAAATCTTCTTTGTACCATCCACAAGAAAATGGGAAAGTGGAGGTGACTAATTGGGAGTTGGAGAATATCCTTGTGTGCAGTGTTTTTACCCCATCCACAATGCAAGAAATAAACTCAAGCAAATGGATAAAAAAAAAAAAAAAACACTCAAGATTGGGCTTAAGATGAAACTCAAACTTAAAAATGACAATAAAGCCAATTTTTACCTTGTTTGAGCTTGATGGAGTTGTTTGGCCTCATTTAGAGCTTGATATGTGTGCTCCTAGAATGATTTTGGTAGCATAACAACTTGATTGTAGCTTGATTTGGTCACAAAATGGGTGCAAGATGGTTATGGTTGCAAGGATTTGGCTATGGAGATAGTGTAAGAGTTGGAGTGTGCATGAGATGGTTGAATGCTTGAGAGAATGCTTAGGGTTGCAAAAATAGCTAAGTGTGTCATTTAGCCAAGGGAGATAAAATGGACAGTGGAGATTGAAAGGGGGAGGAAGATCAAGGGTTAAGATCAAAGAGTTGACTAAAGGAATTAAAAATTCATTTTTAATGTGCATGGAAAGGATAAAAGGAATTTAATATTCCTTGGGAAAGATAAAAGGAATTTAATATTCCTTGGGAGATGGGAGAGGAATTAAAAATTCCTCAAAAAGACCTTGGAAAGACAAAAAGGAATTTAAAATTCCTTGGGGAATGGGGAGAGTTGACTAAAGGGTTGATTAGGATAGTTGATGAAGGATTAGAGGAAGGTTAGGTGGCTAATGAGGATTAGGAGCCAACTTGCAAAAGTTGGAGGATGTGACACATCCTAATCATGGATTAGAAATGTGTACATCCTTAATGATGGGATTAGGAAGTGGATTAGAATTAAATGTAGATTATGGGGGGTGGGAGATAAAGGGAATTAAATAAATGGATTATTTATTTAATTCCTTGGAGGAAAGGAATAAAGGGTAAGGTATTTAATTATTTAACTAAATACCTTAGGGATTTAGAAGACTTTAGGGATATTAATTAAATAATAGTAATATTACTTAATTAATGCAGATAAGAGGATATTTTAGATGAAAAAGGATAAATTTGACCAATATAAGTGGAAAAATTTGGGTGTCTATATTTTTCCCCTCTTTGAGATGGTGTTACTAAGTAGCATCATTTCAAATAAGATTAAAAGATAGCACAAGGGAGAAGATGATTGAATTGTGAAAGATGCCCCAGTCATCAAAGGAGTGACAAGGAAGAAGGATGATAGGAATGAAAGATGAAGATTAGGGATTGAGGATGCCCATCGAGAGGACATTTCGGTTCAAGAGGACACGAGTGTGCTCTTGAAATGGATGGGATGATGAAAGGGTAGATGGGGAAGATGATGCAAAATGATGGATAAGAGAGGATGACAAGCGATAGGAGATTGGGAAGAGAAGATGAGAAGAAAGGAAGCACAAATGGATTTAAGGACAAAGGTGATGTTTCCCTAGTCAAGCTACGAGCTAAAATGGGTTGATGATGGATGGAGTGTTGTTGATAAGGGAATGATATATCCCAAAACAACACAAGGATAGGGAAGGATACATCTCGATGATGATGATGATGAGAGTGTTGTTGATGAGGGAAGGATACATCCCAAAACAACACAAAGGGATGGGGAAGGAGACATCCTGATGATGATGATGAGAGTGTTGTTGAGGAGGGAAGGATACATCCCAAAACAACACAAAAGGATAGGGAAGGATACATCCTGATGATGATGATTGGATCAAGGTCTGTAGCAAGATTGGGAACAAGACCAAGGATGTGATTAGATGATTTATACTAGATTGAATAGATTAGGATTGGATGGAGATGTGAGATGGTTGAAATAAATGAAAATGATGAAGGAAAAGATGCTTAGAATAACCAATCTATATTATCCTAAGAAGATTGAAGAGATGATAATATGTTGAGGATGAAGAAAGTGGAGGGATGAAAATAGATTGGATAGATATATGAGGGAGAGTGATGAAGGATGAATGGATAGTAACCAAATTGAGCAAGTTAATTGTTATGCATTATGTTGCCATGTAATGAGCACTAAATTTGATATAGCATGAGATGCTAAGCACTAGGGTATGAAGAACCAAGGTGACTTCAAATCACATGCATGGGACTAATACAACAAACAAAAGGCTAGTCCAACATTCCAAAGTCACAGAGGCTTTGGTAGGGCCAATGTTGGAAAACCACAAAAACAAGAGGTTGCCCCAACATAACACAAGACCGCAAAGGATCTTGGTGGGTACTACGTGGGACAACCAAGAAAATAAGACTACATAGAAAATCAAGATATGCCCCTATGTTTACCCATCAAAGTGCACCATGATATGATGGATCGTGGCGACCCTAACAAGATATGATAAAAAGCTCAAATGATAAACAAAATGCCAAAAGTACCAAAAGAAAGCAATCAATTTCAAACATCCTTTTCCACGGGATCAAAAGGTGGATGGGATTGGTGTGGTCTGATGAGGAAGGATGCATCCTGTTAAGACCAAAGATGGAGACTAAACTAAGCGATCGATATGACTCAGGACACTTCAAACTAATTGAACCTTATGATACTAGTGGATCTAGTTTGTTAAGAACCAGCTAGATAGGGACATACTTGACGACACGACACAAGACACAAGATTAACACACCCCAAAGACCTAGGGGCTCGAGGGTTGATCAAAGATTAGCCTTGCCTATGTGAAAGCGCAAAGACCTCATAGATCAATAAAAGACCATGGATAAAAGTTGAAAGAGGATGATGGAGACCAAGATGGATGACAAAGACTGGATGGACAAATGCCCCAAGGGCGGATCAAATGATCGACCTTGCCTACGTGAAAGTGCAGGGGCAACATAGTTCAACTAAAGGCCAAAGATAGACAATGGATAAGGGATGATGAGATGACCATGATAAGTGGATAAAATGATGGAATTGATAAGATGAGACAAGATAGACCTAGTGGATAGGATGGGATGATGGTGATTGCATGAAGCTCAAGGATGGTATAGTTATCCCAATCATCAAAAGATGAATTGGGATGATGATATGATGGATAGATGAGTGATGAAAAGTGATAAGAGATTGAAAAATGTGTGAAAGAGGTGGGATTGATGTTAGTGAGATAGATGGCATTAGGTTGCATGAGGGGGGATCCTATAGCCAGATACCAATGACAAGGGATTATGAGATGGAATAAGGATAGAGATGAATGGATAGGGAGATAAGGATGGGGGATGGAAGGGATGCTATGATAGATGGATAGGAAGATAAGGATGGGGGGGTGGAAAGGATTTTCTCTTGGATGGGTAGGCGGGAAGATAAGGATGGGGAGATGGAAGGGATGGATAGGAAGATGAAGATGGAAGGGAAAGATAGATAGATTGGATGATGGAAGGGATTGGATGGAGATGGGCATAGGAACAATGATGGATGGAAGTGGAAGGTTGAAGGAAAGGGTGGAGAGATGGATATGGATAGGATGCATGGATATGAAGGGAGGGATGAAGGACGGGTGGACAAGGAAGGTAGATGGATATGGATAAGGAATAGGATAGTGTATAGGTGAGGGGAATGTATGCCAAGAGGTGTCCAAATCATGTATATATATTTTCCCCTATCTATATCAAGATCACAAGGAGGATGGAGGGATTGGGATAAATGGGATATGACAAGCAAGATGTGTAAGATAGGTGGGATGGAGGAGATGGGTGAAGCGGATGCAGGTGCCCCCTAGTGTGAAAGTAAACTAGATGGGGGATTTACACATGATGCATGTTTTCCAAGTTTTCATCATGGTACCTATCCAAGGTGCTTGTTTTCCAAGTTTTCACCATTGGACGAGTTATTTCTCTTTACTTTTTTTTTGACTTTTTTGACTTTTTGGATTTTTTGGATAGTATGCAGACAGAGATGGATAATGATAGGGATGTGGATAAGTGGATTTAGAAGATATGTGATAAGGAGATGGATGAAGGAGCATCAAGTTCCATATGAGGTATTAAGAGCCTATGTGTTAAGTGACTATTGGATGTTGGTACAACCTTATTAGGATAAATGGATTATGCAAGAGAATGGATTAAAGGGATTTGGTGTGGGAGATATGTGGGATAATGGATGGGATGTTGGAAAGTGTATGGGTGGAATGATGGGGTGGATGTGTGATGGGTAAATGTTGTCAGGACCAACATTGGCACATATGGTGGTGGACATGAAAGGATAGGAGGATTAATGGATGGAGAATGTGGGGATAATGGAGTTGATGGGATAGTGAATTTTGGGACATAAGGACCCAAAATAGATTTAGGATATGGAAGGTGTGTATGATTAGCTTTTGGATTAGCAACTTTGGATGTTGTTACAAATTTTTCATTTCAAGGCATTGCATCTTTTTTCTTTGGGATCCACATGGTTTTAATTTTTGCTTTGGTGGGCCTTTGAGGCCTATGGATTTGATTTGGATTTTGGATCTGATTTTTCTTTTTTTCAACATTTCTTTTTAAGGAGACGTGAGGGACGTTAGATTCATGTGGATGTTTAGATTTATGCATTTTTACTTTAGCATCCAAAGTGCTTTCAATAGCAATGGGATGGGTGCGAGGAGATGGATGATGTAGAAGAAACATGCATGGAGTGATGGAGGTTGGATTTTGGGGATGATATGTGGATGGAGAATGTGTAGGTACGTGCCTTTGTTGATCCTGATTGGGGAACATGAGAGTGGGATGTTTATGATGGGTAATATGCATAGGTGATGGATGGATAAAGGAGGAATAGGATGAGATGGAGGATGTGATTTTGGGATATAAGGTCATAAAATGACTTAGTATGTGGGGGATGTGTGACGATGGATGGAGGGACATAAGGACCCCAAATAGATGGAGTAGATGAAGGAGGAATATGGATGGTAGTTTTGAGGTGATACGATGGAGGGGGGATGGCAGAAAATGGTTTAGTAGAGTGACGAGAAGAGCCTATTATTCTTTTGGAGGAGGCTCATTGAGGACGTATAGAGGTTGTACCAACATTTTTGGATTACGATTCTTGAGAGATATATCCAAGACCTTGTGTACGCAGATTTTCTTTGACATGGATGGGATCTAAAATACCTTGCTCATGAAGGCCTAAACCTTTTCCTTGATAGTTCATTTTTTGGAGCATTCAATCTATGGTAGGATGCTTGTTACTTTTGAAGCATGATGCGAGTCCATTATTAGGTGGAGAAGGATGGGTGGTGTATATGCCTGGTTCTTCTTCTGTAAGAAAGCCACCATGGATGAAGGTAAGAGTACCGAGGGAATATAAAAGTGGTGGTGTGGGAATAGTAGGGTTAGGCGATGATGGAGGATCATGAGATGGAAATGATGGGATAGCAACATCTTGATTGAGAGGAGTGAGTGGTAAGGGATCAAGAGAGGGATTAGGTGATATGATAGGATCTGGAGTTGTGGCAGTGGGTGATAAGGGCTCATGAGATGGAGTGGTTGGATCTTGAGTGTCAAGGGGATCATGGGATGGAATGGATGGGGGACTATTATCTTGAGTTGGAGCAAATAGGATGGCAAGATCTTGATGTGGAGGAGGGGATATGTTGGTATGCTTTAGATCAAGCTCTTGGCATGACTCATTGTGTGTGGGAGGCATGATAATGGAGTGTTGGAGGGACTCCTCAAGTGAGGGAGATGGAAGGATGGGGGATTCATGAAGTTCATGGGAAAGGATTTCGGTGATGCTGGGAGTGGGAGGAGTGGATTGGGTTTGGTTATCTTCAATGGATTGAGTGGATCTAGGAGTAGAAGATGGTGATTGGATTTGGTTATCTTCGATGGGTTCAGCGGCTCTCAGAGTAGGAGATGGGGATTCAATGGATTCAGTGGGTTTGATGGCTTCAACAGTTTGATTGGTGCTAGGGTGGTAACAATAATGATATGTGTGGGATGGAGATGGGTCTGATCACTAGTGATCGTACATGGTGAAGTGGGGTGGTATGGCTCCATGACATTAGGATGTGGATTTGGGGATGTCTTCTTTGTCATAAGCCCTTGGATGACATCGAGAATGAGGTTCTTGCTTATTGTAGGTTTAGATGGCGTGGTAGGAGTAGATGAAGGATTATGAATGGGTGGCAGATTAGGATTAGATGGATGGACAAGATTGGAGGGAGGACTAAGAGTAGGTGGAGGATTAGGATTAGATGGATTGGGATTGGATGGAGGACTAAGAGTAGGTGGAGGATTAGGATTAGATGGATTGGGATTGGATGGAAGACTAAGAGTAGGTGGAGGATTAGGACTAGAATAGGACATGGGTAGTGGATTGATGTAGGAGTATTGGGATGGTAGAGTAGGATGGGAAGATTGGGATTGCAGATTAGGATAGGAGATCGTGGATGGTGGATTGGGACAAGAGGATGTGGGTGGTGGATTGTAATAGGGGTATTGGGATAGTAGATTAGGATGGGAAGATTGGGATGGTGGATTAAGATAAGAGGGTGTGGATGGTGGATTAGGACAAGAGGATGTGGGTGGTGGATTATAGTAGGAGTATTGGGATAGCATATTAGGATGGAAAAATTGGGATGGTGGATTGGGATAGGAGTATTGGGATGGTGGATTAGGACAAGAGGATGTGGGTGGTAGATTGTAGTAGGAGTATTGGGATATTAGATTAGGATGGGAATATTGGGATGGTGGATTAAGATAGGAGGACGTGGATGGTGGATTAGGACAAGAGGATGTGGGTGGTGGATTGTAGTAGGAGTATTGGGATATTAGATTAGGATGGGAAGATTGGGATGGTGGATTAGGATAGGAGGACGTGGATGGTGGATAAGAGAAAGATGTAGTTGAAGGATATGATGAATATGCGGATGGTGAAGATACTGGATATCCCTTGTCAAAGGTAGCATAAGGATTGTTATTAGGTGTGGATGAAGGCCTTATGGGATAGCTTGGATGAGTGATCGGATTCTGGATGACGCTTGGGGAAAGCTTGCTAGTAATGATTGCATCAAGGGGATCTATATCATACTCATCTTGATCAACAAGACTTTCATTTTCGTCATCAATGTAATTGGGATTACCCTTGACTACTATTTTTGGTTGCACTAATGAAGGATAAGGATTCATGATGTTAGATGGGATGAATATGGATTGAAATATGGGAATAGATGATTAGAAGGAAAGAGAAGATGATGAAAAGATAAATAGGATGGATTAGAAGAATATGGAAGAAGGGATCTTAAGATTTGTTTCGATATAAGAATATCTTGGATGTAGATGGACTAAAGCTCAAATTGAGATTTAGGTTAAGCTCATATTCGAATTGGATTGAAGCTCAAATTAGAACTGTATTGGAGGATGTGATGGGATTCAATAAGATTGATTGATGAGATAGGATTGGATGATTAATTAGATAGGATGATGAAATAGATTCTAAAACCAATTCAGAGATTTGACTTAGACGACGCAGGGTGTTGATGATCAGATTGGATTGCGAAAAGGATGGTTACAACACCAAATCTACCTCAAGATGGAAGTAGATTGATTGGGTCATAATGATTACTGATTTAGGACGGATAACAATCCTAAGTAAGTGTGATTGATGGCGATTAGGATCAAACACCTAAGTCAACTTGGATAAAAACCCCTAAAACAAAGTCTAGGTGATTAGGATCGATGAATTAATGATGGATATGTACTCTAGAGATGTCATGCGATGAACCTATATGATTTTATTGAGAAAAGGATGACTTTAGATGGACAAAAATGATGATTACAGGAAGACAGATGATGGTCTATTTTGAGCAAAATTGCTTATGCTTGGAAGCAAATTTGCCTGTTCTGGGGAGGAAAATTCGTCCAAACTTCAAATGACACAAGAAATAGGAAGATTTGATGAGAAAATTTGCCCAAACTTTAGATGGTACAAGAAATAGGCAAATTTGTGACGCAAATTCACCTATATGGGGGAAAATTCACCTAAAACTGGGTTGGCACAAGAACAAGTGAATTTGATGAGAAAATTCACCTATCTGGAAAAGCAAATTTTTCCAAACTTCATATGACACCAGAAACAGGTGAATTGCTAAGCAAATTCGCCTATTTATCGATAGGTTCACCCAAATAGTTAGCAGGATCACCTAAACTCAGGGAAACAGGTGGATTTGACTTTCAAGATTGCCTAACGGGGTGACAAACTCGCCTATTTCTTGAACGGTATGAATGGGGAACGAAATCACCTGAAAATGGGATCGCCTATTCAACAAACTGATTCGCCTAAATCTTGACTCGGACAAATGAAAAACTCAAACAGGAAGCAAATTCGCCCAAGGATGTGGCAAATTCACTTGTCCTAAGAGAACGAGCGAATTTGACAGACAAATGGATAGACAAACAGACTGACTCAAACTAACAGTAGGTTTGCCCCTAAGGGGGGAAAATTCACCTATTCTGTGAAAATGGGTGAATTTGATGGAAGATGACTAACAAGATGACACGGACTGGAGATGGGACTGCCCCTATGGACAACAGGTTTGCCCCTAAGAGATGGAAAATTTGCCTGTTTTGTGGAAAATAGGTGAATTCGATGGAAAATGACTGACAAACTCACCTAAAGGCCGGAAAGACTCGCCTGTTCTAGAGAATGGGCAAAAATGGCGTCGCCCAAAAAGTGACCCACAAGCGAATTTGCCTTTGACAAAGATGAATTCGCTAAACAGATGACCTAGGCTAGACTAAGATGCAAAATTTCCCTTTTGTAGGGAAAGAATGCTTGTCGACATAGAAAATTCACCTTTATAAGGGATAAATTTGCCTGTGAAGGCAGGGGCTAATTGTGGCAAAGGATGACAAGCACGACAAACAATAGACAGACGGCTAGGCTAACTCAACTGAAAATGAAAGTACTAGTATCACACAAAGAAGACATGTTAGGCAACATGATCCTATAATTAGCGATATGGGTTTACAAAGTTGATGTAGGCCTACCACCTTGAGCGGACAACCCAAGGTTAATACTCTGTGATACCAGGGTGGTTCTCTAGATCACCCTTTCTCGTGAAGGCAGATAGCTAGTGTTCTAGTGGCATAGGGTCATCAATAGACGCTGCAGGCTCACCTTCACGCTCTCACTCGAGGACTATTGTAGTCCACCACGAGGATTTTTACCAGGCAATACGTGGTGAGTAACTTTGGGGTATGATGTGCATCCCCTGTACTACACCAAGCCGTGGCTAAAACACGGGTCTCTAACTAGGCTGAACAAGGCTATCCCGTGAGTCCATGATATACGCATGGTATGTGGGGCACAACCATGAACACCAGCCTATCACAAGCGTGAGTTAGGAGTGTATGCAACCTAAAATGGTCACCTAGACTTTGGGCCCCATTTATTTAATTTGTCAACATCAACTTTCTGAATCAATGATTGCCGCATTTTCAAATCAAATTTCTTAATCAATTCATAGCTATTTCAAATGTTTCAATTTTCCCTAAGGTTTGAATGCTTCATTAATTTTATTTAATCAAAAGAAATAAATCCTTTTAATAAATAAAATAATGTTATTTAATTGAAGTTAATATTACTTAAATAAAATGATGCTATTTAATTAAATAATTTTATTTTATTTTATTAATATTCATTTCTAAAATTACATAATCTTATTTTATTTTATTAAAAGAGATATTATCATCTTAAATTAAATAAAATAAATGAAATATCCTCTCAAGAATATCCTGTGATGAAAAAAAAAAGGGAAACAAATCAGTTAAAAGGAAAATAAACTAAAAAGAATTCCAATCAAGATTTGTTTCTATTTTTCTATTTATCCCACATTGCTTCCGAATTTGCCTTCAATTCCACTTTTGCCTATAAAATGAGCCCTCTCTTTCTCATTTCAAGAATCACGAATTTTTACATCAGACTTATGCTACAAATTTGAATTTTATCATTTGAGATTACATTAGTTTGATTATATAAGCATCTTATTTTTAGAGCATATAGTTTAATATTACATTTTAGCTTAATCTTCATAGTAGATTAATTTGCAAAATAATTCATTTATGACATTGCATGTAGATTAAGTTTCATTTCAATAAATTAGTTTGGTTTATTACATTTTACACCATTTAGATTAGTTTTCATTGTTGCATTGCAAGAACAGGATTCATGGAGATTGGCATTCTTGCTTCTCCTCTTTGAATCTCTCGTTCCGAGATTGTATTTGCAGGGGTAACAGGGTTAATCTGAGGGCCACAATATCAATCCCTGCTCTTCTTGGATAGAGAGCTGTGAATCGATTTGCAAGGACTCATTATTGAGTATCCTTGCATGTAAGGATTCACAGAAGTATAACATATTTTCAGTTATACATTTTGGCGCCCACCGTTTTTAATTTTTAGTTTTTAATTTAATTTAGTTTTTAATTTAGTTTTTAAATTTCGTTTTTAATTTAGTTTTTAGTTTTTAATTTAGTTTTTAATTTTTAGTTTTTTTTAGTTTAGTTTTTAATTTCGTTTTTAGTTTTGATTCATTAATCCAGCTTCCACTCAGTTGCAGGAAAAACGATTTCTAGGTTTTGTAGCCAGGGTCAAAATCCGATCTGGGTATCTTTCAGTTTTTTGATTTCTTTCACAGATCTGAAGAAAATAGCCGCACAAAAACCGTCGCGCGTCATTTTTCACTGGCTAAATGTTTAAAAAAAATTATTTTTTTCATCTTCTGCTTGCTGGATCAAAAAACGATTTCTGGGTTTTATTTTTTGCTTCAAAAAATTTCTGGGTTTCTGTTTTTATCTACTCATTATAAACAGATTTTTCAGAAATAAAATTTGAAGATTTTTATGCATGTTTTAATTTAGTTTTTAATTTTTAGTTTTTAATTTAGTTTAGTTTTAATTTTAATTTAGTTTTTAATCTTAATTTAGTTTAATTTTTAGTTAGTTTGGTTTAGACTTTAATTTAGATTTTTAAATTAGATACTTTTTTTAGTTTCTAAAATTCAAATTAGATTTTTTTAATTTAAAGTAGATTCTTTAACTTTGTTAATTTAAATTAGATTTTTTTACTTTAGATTTTTTAACTTTATTAATTTAAATTAGAATTATTAATTTAGATTAGAATTTTTTTTAATTTAGATTAGATTTTTTAATTTTATTAATTTAGATTAGTTTTGTTTTAAATTTTTAGTTTAGTATTAGATTAATTTAGTTTAATTTTAGTTTTGTTAACTAATTCCTTTTAGATTAAATTTTGACTAGATTAAATTAGATTTTTTAATTCTAGTTCTTTTAAATTTTTTTTCCAAGCATAACAGTTTCTGCAGGACGCCAGTCAGAGAACTTGAAACACACTAACGGTTTGATTGCAGGACGCATGACAAAGACTTGAAAACAAACACTTACGCTTGTCAAAGATCCTATTTAAAAAAATATTGTGTTTGTTTTCCTGCTTTTCAATTCACATAGTCTAATTAGGGCTTCGTTAAAATTCTTAGGAGTTTCGATAGTGAGTAGGGAATTTGGCTCTTTGTTACATGGGGGTGATGACCATGGACAAATCCAGGCTCCTAATGATCTTACTCATATGACGAACTCTTAGGGAGCGGAGCAAGGTAGTGAATCTTTAGCACTTTCACTCGTCAGGGGATTATGCTCTTCTCTCATTGAGAGAATCAGAAACCCAAAAGCGTGTGGATTTGGTGAAGTGAAACTAGCTCGGTGATTAAGGTTGTTTAGTGTGTTTGGGTAAAGAGACGGGCTAGAGAAGTATGCTCTTCTCCTTTTGGGAGAATCAGAAAATCAGAAACCGAATCCGAGCCATGTCCAGTGTCACCTTTAGAGGGCCTGCCGGAAGTTGAACCTCCGGGAACGACCCAAGTGAGTACACACCTATCGCCGGTGATTCCACCTCACTATAATAAAGAATGTCTTGTTGAGTCTAAAGACTCCAAGACCATAGTAACTTCTTTCCATGACTGACCCATCATCATGGAAAAGCTCTGCTTATTGTGACTGGCGGCGCCAGCTTCCAAGCCCCGCTATGGGTGTGTGATTTTCGCGTTGGTGTGGCTTATACCCAAGCTCGACGAGGCACCGGAAGGTTACAGAACGGCTGCTAAAAACCTCTTAGTTAGTTTCCTACCCGCCACTTCCTCCGAAGGAGTCATAATTCGCGAGGGAAGAATCTCCTCGCGATGTTGATCATACACGTATTCCCATCATAGGTATACACTGGACGCTTTGAGGCGCGCTACGACCGCCCCTACAAGGGTAACCTTTTGAACGCATTAATCGCTGGAGTCCTTGGAACACCAAAACACGGGCGTCTCTAGGTGACATCGCCGCGGTGAGGTGCACGATGCGATAAGCACAAGCAAAGGTTTTGGCTTCGCACCATTTTCTTTGGTAGGGATAGCTATGTGTTTGTTTTTGAGTCTTAAATATTGTCCAAACATCTTCAAACAACACTCCCCCGATACTATCAAGTTGCTTTGTCCTTGATAGATCTGTTATCGACTACTTTTTGTATCACAACTTGTCTGATTGAAACCTATGTGCTTGATCAAAATCTGTGGATATACTTGTTTGATCTTTGAAAATAAACAACAAACTGAAATACTGAGTTCTTCGATTAGGTGACTTGTCCCAGTTTTAGAGACTTGTTCTGTATTTAGGGTTTATGTGTCCTTGACCTTTTGAATTAGTGATCCTTGATCTCATAAGTGATTTTGCTTGAGATTGGCAAATTAGGAATTGTTCCTGTCAAATAGATAAATTTTTAGACTCTTGATAACACACTTGGAGAGTGCCGTAGTCTCCTTGTCCACCCATTTTCATACAATTCAAACTCAGTACACTTTGTGTAAGTCATCCTCCTAATCCATATGTGCTAGGGTGTTCACCAAGAATTGAGCACCTCTGTGGCAGTGTTGGTTTGCACCTATTTGCAACAGTTCTATTTCACCATCTCTCTCGGACAAGAGAAAACTTTTACTATCCTAGTCTAGTATTGACGTTTCTTAGAATTTTTTGTTTACTTGAACTTTCCCTTTCATGTCAGTCACAACAAGATATCAAGTGAGCCAAGGAAAGCGACCTCAGATAGTCTTTAACCAACTACCCCTAGTTCAGACTCGTCAAAAGAGAAAGGAAAGGAACCAATATTTGACCAGTCACCTAGGAGTCAGTCTGAAACCTATTTTGACCCAAAGAGCCATTTTAGTGACTTGAGTACCCCCTCAGCACCTTCCCACTCAGGTATGGATATGAGTTATATTGTCACTCGGTGGGAGAGGGAAGCCATGGATCAAAATCTTGATGATATCTATGAACAACACAGAAACAACATGATATTTGGAAATTCTTCTCATGATGATCAACCTGGTTCACCCCTCATTAATACAAGATATTTGGATGCCCATCAACAGGATGAAAGGTATAAGAGACGAGCTCAACAAGAAAAATGGTCACAATATGAAGACCAAGACAATGAACCTCGTGATGCTCATGTCAATACAACATATACCAATGACTTGTTCAAATAGTCTAGACCAAGCTCACCACTTCAACATACCTCAAGGTTCACAAGTGATAGGCTCAAAAGAATTGAACGCGAAAAGAAAGCCTTTCTAGATGAACAAGCTACAAAGCAAGAAAATTTTAGACAACTTGAGGAAGAGAGCCAAGCTTTATTGGAAGTACAAAGGAAACTCACTCAAGAGGAGCAAGATAGGCAATTAGCCCACCAATTAAACAAACAATACAATACAAGGGGTACTAACAGTGGACATAATTCTCCTCCCTCCACCCCTTCCAGAACACCAAGAAGTAGAAGGCAGTCAAGGACCCCTTCTAGATCTCCTAGTCCTAGAGGAAGAAGGGCCTCTCAGTATGCTCACTATAGGAGGCAAACTCCTCCTAGAAATTCAAGACCACACTCCCAACATGTACATCCTGGTTCCCAACATGGAGGTGGTAGCTCACATTATGACTTTGATACTCAAGACTTCATGCGAATACAACAAGAGCCTATCTTCCAACAGTATGTGGAGAGGTATTTGGAACAAAACAAAGATAAGTTCTTGGAAAGTCTAATCAACAAGGGTGCCAGAGTCCCTTATAATTTTGATGTGGACAACAAAATACAAAAGCAAAATCCCTCTCAAGAGGAAGAAATCCACCAAATGAAGCAAATGATGGAGAAAATGATGCAACCTAAGAGCTCATTCTCACTAGACTCAATTTGTCCTAATCCATTTGACAAGAGTGTGAGCATGAAAGATTTTCCAAAGAGGGTGGAATTCCCACAATACGATAAATATGATGGAAGTGGTGATCCACATGACCATGTGCATCAGTTCTATACTATGAGCTTTGAATTCCATCAGGATGACTCCTATTTGATGAGGTTGTTCCCTAGGAGTCTTAAAGCGACAAGCAATGGAATGGTTTACCAATATCACTCCTCCCCCGCTACTTTTAGAGAACTTGTTCATAGATCGCTCAACACTTCAAGATATAACTGGGCCAAGACCTGTTACTATGTTGGACCTATGCAACTTGAAACAAAATCAGGGGGAACCCTTTGTTACCTTCTTGCAAAGGTGGAGGAGACAATGGTCTCGGTATCCTAGGATGATCCATGAGGATGAAAAGATTGACATACTTGTTAGTAATTTGGTGCCTGAAATGAGACATGAGATCAAAAAGATAGTCTTCACTTCCTTTGATACCATGATTGAAACTGCATGCCACATTGAGGATGTTCTAAAAGAACAAGGCATTTTGACCAGACATAACAATAATACCAACAATGGTCAACACAACAATAGGGATAAAGGGAAGAACAACAATTGGAACAAAAACAAACAAGTTGTCAATGATGGAGTTGTGGATTCTTCCCAATCAAGAGATCAAAGTGTTCTTAATTTGACTAAGGCTGTGCAAGCAATGAAGCTTAATGCACCTCCACAACAAGAAAGTAAACCAAGATATCAGGAAAGGCCCAAAACCAGAAGCGGCAATTTACCAAATTGGGTGACACATATGAGGATATTCTCAAAACTCTCATTGCTAACAACTTGGCACATCCTCAGGATCCTGCAAAATTTCACATTCCAGATCCTAAGCCACATTGGTGGGATGACAAGGCATTCTGTAAATTTCATAATGGCCCCGGCCATACTGTTGAAAACTGTTGGAAATTAAAACATATCGTCCAAGATTTTATAGAAAGTAGAAAGCTTCAAGTTGATGGCCTAAATACCAATGCTGATCATAAGGCTTTTAAGAAACCTTTGCCTAATTACAACAAGGGGGAAACCTCTAAATCACAGAATGGCAAAGCTGCAATCAACTACACCTATACAGCGGCAGAAAATGTGATAAACATGCTTGAAGTTGTGGAGCCAAGTGTTAATATGATAAGGAGTAAAGACCCGCATGGTTATGACTCTCCCCCTATTTTTGACAACCAACCTGTTGTGGTGCTGAGAGGTCCTCATTCTAGGTTATCTTCCCAAGCCCTTAATGATGTTACCAGGAGTCAAGCCCCTATTATTCTCAGAGGGCCTAGTTCAGGTCCATCCAACAAATCCAAGCAAGTGGCATCCAAGAATGTCACTATAAAGTCCACCATTGCTCTCAAACCAAACTACAATCTTGTAGATCAGTTACAGAAAACTCCGGCACATATCTCAATCTTAGAGCTTCTAGAGTTGTCCCCTAGGCATAAGCAGATCCTTGAGGACGCTTTGCGCACATCAAATGTCCCCAACAACATTGATATAGACCAATTCCAAGGCATGGTGAATCACATTACTATCCCACATTACCTTTCTTTCTCTGAAGATGATGACAAATCCCTAAGCCATCCACACAATCTTGCCCTTCACATTGAAGTCATGATTCATAAAACCCGTGTCAGGCACGTGTTGATTGATGGGGGTGTCAAGTTAAATATCTGTGATTGACTTTGTTAAAACCTTTAAGACCGTATAAGTGATCACACGAAAGAAGATCACTATAAAGGCCCATGATGAGTGAACAGTTTAAGGATTGGTTGTCCTTCCTCACGATTGGCCTGAGAAATATATCTTGTTTCAAATTGTTGATACTGACCCCTTAATAACATCATTTCCATCGGTAGATCATGGACTGAGATATGCAGCGCTCACCACCACAGGTTAAGTTCTTTACAATAAACAAAATTCGCATACCAGGGATAACACCTTATCAATTAACTCAATCTCTAATGTTCATGTCCCTTCTTAACCAGCAAGAGAGGATTATGAAACAACTATGCAATTGCCAAAACAAATTTAAGCCGAGACCTTGCATGGACAACTGACTCTTTGTTATTCGCTTCCTAGGACATATGGAAAGCCTTCACAGGAGATGAAACCATCATCTTCAACAATGACAATATTTGACAAGTTTGTTGAATCCTCAGTACCAATACAAGATGAAAAAGAGGAAGTAGTTGTTCGAGATTGGATATACAAAGAGGAGAAATACCAGCACAATGAAAATTTCTCCCCCTCTCCTAAGTCCTATGGAAGAGGATATACTTTTGTCAAGAAGATGGGTTATCCAGGATATGGCCCTCTTAGTCACAGGTTAGATGCTAGAGCCGAACCACTCAATCATGATCTTTTTGCACGTAAGTCTAAGAAACCGGTTGGCCTAGGCTTTATGAACAACAATAAATGCACTGTCCCCATTTCTAATAGGCGGGATAGTAAAGATGACACATAATATGTACCAGATTTGACCAATCAACAAGACATAACAGATGATTGGATACCTTCAACAAATCTCCTTTGGGAAGATTCAAGAGATTTAATAATTGATAGTCCTATCTCATTTGCAATAGATAGTGACTGTATGAATGCAAGATTGACTATGGATAGTGTCTCCATCCTAGCTGCAATGGATGGTGATAATTCAGATAATTTTGTGATTGAGCAAATTGCTAGAGGAGAGGAGCCTCTTCCAAATCTTGAGGCTTCTACATCACGAGGCTCCAACAATAATTCAGAAATAGACTCTCATGCGTTTGAATGGGATTCACTCTCAGATGCAACAGTTGACTTGGATATGGACGCTGTCCATGCTTATAGTTCTCAACCTGATGTAACTGACGAGCGATTTTGAATATCAACCACATAAATGCATTATAGACGCATTCTTCGCTTACAGGATAAATTCTGATTTAATTTAGAGGAAACTTATTGCATTCCAATTCTACAACACCGTGAGATTACCAACGCACCTTAATCTTGAACCGGTCATTAACCTACCCCTTGTTCACCCCAACCTTATTGATTGGTCTCAACGTTACCAAGAGCCTCAACTCTTGACATTTCACAATGACTATGAGATCACCTGCTATCTAAATGCCATTGAACCTATAGTCTCTTCCACCAGTGAACCGGCTACCAGTATGACAGAACCTGACATCAAGTACCTTAGTCACAAGATAAAAAGAAAAGAAAAAAAGAATAAGAGTTATGATGGCGAAAACCACTATGTGGCGGTGTCAAAACCAAAAAAAAGTAAAAATAAAAGACATATCCAAAGGTGAAAACCTCCCAGAGGCACCTACGGATAAGGTACTTGATGGTCTCCCAAGCTATTTCCAGGATAGATCATCAGTATTGGTTGAACCTACAGAAGCTGTTAATTTGGGCACAGAGGAAGTTCAAAAAATTGTACACTTGGCTAAATCTTTATCACCTCAAGAAAAGAAAGCCTATACCGAGTTCCTCCAAAAGAAGGAAATTAACTTTGTAATGGACATAATTTACATGCCAGTAGTTGACACTAATCTCATTATAGCATCATTTATCCATATTCAAAGTGTCCACTAAACAAAAGGAGAAAAATGCACCTCATATAGCTCTTTTAGTGAAAGCTAAATTAGAAAAGCTCCTTGGTGCAGGATTCATTAGAGCCATAGACTATGCTGACTGGATTTCCAACATTGTACCTATTTCTAAACCTGATAAAACCATTCGAATCTGCACAGACTTTAGAGATCTTAACAGAGCATGCCCAAAGGAGTGATTCTACTTCCTAACATAGACATGATAGTGGGACATGATAGCGATATGAGATCTATTCTTTGATAAATGGTTTTCCGGGTATAATCGTGATCAAGATAGCTCCTGAAGATCAAGAAAAGACTGCATTCACATGTGCCTGGGGTACTTATTGTTGGAATGTCATGCCCTTTGGATTGAAAAATGCAGGAGCTACTTACCAAAGAGCTATGACAACCATCTTCCATGACATGATGCATAAGAATATGGAAGATTATGTGGATGACACCCTGGCTAAGTCTAAGAGAAGAGGAACACATTTGGCTGATTTAGAAGTGATTCTAGATCGCATGGAACAATTTCAACTAAGATTAAACCCAAAAAAGTGTGCATTTGGTGTTACTTCTGGAAAATTATTGGGATTCATCATTTCAGCTAAAGGAATAGAAGTGGACCCTGAAAAGGTTCAAGCCATTATAAACATGCCACCTCCCAAAAATGTTAGCCAAATGAGGAGTCTTCAAGGGCGCCTTCAATCCATAAGGAGGTTTATTTCACAATTGGCAGATAGAGCACAACCTTTCAACAAAAATTTGCATAAAGGTGTTCAATGTGTCTGGAATGAGGATTGCCAAAAGAGCATGGATCAAATTAAAGAATACTTGGCAAATCCTCCCATTTTAATGCCTCCCATTCCAGGAAAACCTCTCATTTTATATGTCTCAGCTACTGAATCTTCACTGGGGGCATTGTTGGCTCAATTAGATGAACAAGGGAAAGAAAGGGCCATATATTATATTAGTCGCACTCTTGTTTCTTATGAGGTTAATTATACTAGTATTGAAAAAGCTTGCCTCGCAGTAGTGTTTGCTTCTCAAAAATTGCGACACTATATGCTCACGCACACCATACACCTCATATCAAAAATTGATCCTCTCAAATACTTGCTCGGTAAAGCTGCTCTCACGGGCAGACTTGCTAAATGGATGATGATTCTTTCTGAATTTGACATAGAGTATATTGAGCGCAAAGCAATCAAAGGCCAAGCTATCGCAGATCAACTGGCTAATTTTCCTATTCAAGATAATATGCCCATTCAAGTCAACTTTCCAGATGAGCATCTTATGTACATGACTGAAAGATCCTGGAAACTATTCTTTGATGGTTCATGCATGCAAAATGGTTCTGGAGCTGGTGTGTTGTTTGTTTCTCCTCATGGGTATACTATTCCTAAATCTTACAAGTTACTCTTTCCATGCACAAACAACATAGCTGAGTATGAGGCTTTGACAAATGGACTAAAAATGGCCATAGAGTGGAATATCACAGAACTACATATCTATGGGGATTCTCAGCTGATCATCAACCAAGTCAATGAACAATACCAAACAAAAGATGACAAGTTGGTACCTTACAAAAAAATGGTTGATTCATTGAGACGGTATTTTACTTTTGTCACCTTTCAGCAAATCCCTAGGGCTGAGAACAAAGCAGCTGATGCTATGGCCACCCTTGCTTCACTTCTTCAGTTAGAGGAACATGAGTCCAGATATGAATTCCTGGTGGAAGAGCTACGATATCCCATATTTGACTCACCTGAAAGCCATATCATTTGTACCCTTGTCAATCATGAATCCTCCCGCTATGGTGCTATTTACTCATATCTTCATGATGGCATCATCCCCATACATTTAACCGATCTGAAAGAAGAAACCTTATCCGCAACGCCTCTCGCCATTCCCTCATCTCTGGTGATTTGTATAGGAGGGGTCTAAATGGAACACTTCTTAGGTGCTTAGAAAAGGAGGAATCTGATCAAGCACTAGTTGACATCCACGAGGGCATATGTGGAGGACATTCTAATAGTCTTTCCATGGCTAGAAGGTTGCTTAGAGTAGGGTACGGCTGGCTCAATGATGCAGAGTAGATGCAAGAGCATTTGCTAAGTCTTGTGAAAAATGTCAGAAACATGGACACCTGATACATGCTCCAGGTAGGGAGCTAATTCCTTCTATATCTCACCGGCCATTTCAGCGATGGGCCTTTGATCTTGTTGGGCAGATTCATCCCAACTCATCAGGTGGGCATAAGTTCATTATCACTGCTACTGACTACTTCACAAAATGGGTAGAGGCTGTTCCACTTTCTATTGCCTCAGGCAAGACAGTGTCTTTATTTATTTTAAACCATATCATTTGTCGATATGGAGTGCCATCTAAGATCATCATCGACAATGGAGGTCAGCCCAAAACAAGTGATTCCAAAGAACTCTGCCAAAGATTCAAGATAAAGCAACATTGGGCCTCCATTTACTTCCCACAAGGAAATGGTCAGGCAGAGGCTTCAAACAAAACCATTCTCAAGATTTTGCACAGAACAGTTCATAAGAATGGTAGAGATTGGCACCTACAGATAAATCCGGCCCTGTGGGCCTATAGAACGAGTATTCGTACTCCAACTAGGGCTACTCCTTTTTCCCTCACATACGGCGCTGAAGCAGTGTTACCTTTAGAGGTTGAGATTCTATCACTTCGGGTCTCTCTCAAAGGTCTAGTTACAGATGAAGACTATCGCGCCATGAGATTGCAATAATTAGAACTTCTTGATGAGAAGCGTAAAGCATCATTTGACTATATGAGGGTCTATCAAAAGAGGATGTCCAAAGCCTTCAACAAAAAGGTTCGCCCTAGAGAATTCCAAGTAGGAGATCTTGTCCTGCGAGAGAATCCTAAGAACCAACAGAACCGAGAACAGAAGGGAAAATTCGAACCTAATTGGCTTGGGCCCTACATCATCACAACAGCTTTTGGCACAGGTGCCTATCTACTATCTACTGAAGAGGGGGAGCAGCTCCCCGAGCCTATCAATGTTTTGCACCTGAAGAAGTTCTATCCTTGATGCCCGTTCTGTCTGGGGGCATCCTTTGTATATAATTATGACCCTGAAAAAAGTTCCAAAAAAATTGATATATCACAAAAAATCCAAAAAAATTCAAATATGATGTCAAAAAATACAAAAAATAAAAAAAATAAAAAAATAAAAAATGCCTTGGTGAGAACCTAGAAACAGGCGCCTTGGTAGCAAAAATACAAAAAAATATAAAAAAATATATAAAAAGTCCTAAAAAAATTTATTCCAAGTGGTGAAAACCTGGAAACAGGCGCTACTTGAGGCCTTTGTATCCCTATTTCTTAGCATGCATCCTCGACACTTAGCCTTTCTCCATCATGCCTTGTCCTTATTGCCTTGGTTTGGAATTGGTCTTTGTCTTTGTCTAGGGGCATCACTGTGTTAGCTTTGGTCTCTTGGATATGCTTGTCTTTAGGACACCTCGCAAACGGTGTTTTTCAACACTAACCCAACTGTGTTTTTCAACACAACCCCTAACATCGTGTGTTTTTCAACACTTATCCAGTTCAGTCATGTGATCTTACCTACTTGCAAGCATTCGATCCTTATCCTTGGAACTCAGTATCAGTTTACACACTTAAAATTTTTTAATTGCAACACTTAATGCTCGAGATATGCCATGATCTTTTCTTTGTGTGTTGACTGATATTGATTTTCATTGAGTGTCCTTGTCTAATAAGTCTCTCCGTGATGCACAGCTAGAGGACTTGGGGCATGGGGCATGTTTTTATTTGCTTTCTACTTATGGGTGTTGTCTTGAACCTCTTCAGTATCTCTTGTTGTCTACTTGACACACTTAAGAGATTTATGGCATCATCCTTGAATGTTTTTGCACAACCATTCTCATGGTAATCTTGGCGTTTATGTCTTGATGCGAGCATGGTTTTGCTACAATAAATTGGGTAAGCTAACATTGTAGTCATCTTGACCTTCATGTCTTTGATGCTCATGTTAGAATCTTTCCACATTCCACGCTGATATAAATCACATTCATATCTTCATAGTTGCGTTTGTGACTAGTGATGATTGTGTGATTGTCCTATGTCCGGTAATAATGGCCCAATGATGAAAATAAGTTCTCTCACATTCTCTAATGAATGATGAACACACAAAAACCTATGTTACCCTATTGCAAGTACACCTTGCATTTTCATGTAGCTTGCATTATTTAGACTTCATGTTAATTTGCACTTTTTAGGTCAGACATGTTTGAGGGTTTCCTTCATCTTTCTTGTGGATTTTTCATCAACCGTGATCATGTTCTTCATTTCCTTATCTTCTTTCGTGATCTCAATCTAAATTCCCTATCTTAAACAGTTGATTGATTTTGATGCATCCTTTTTATTGAGGCAGATTCTCTTCCTTCGCTCCATTTCTTTCCATTTCTTCTAAACTTCTATCTTCCATTTGATTTCACCCCACTTCTTTTCTTCTAATCCAACCTTAGGGCATAATTCTTTCTTGTTGATCTTACCTAGGTTCTGGTGGATTTATATTTTTCATCTTACATCAAGAACCTTATCTTTTGTTTGATTTGATCAAATTTTTCAATTTATTATTTCTCCTCTATCTCATTTCGATTTCGATCACGAGGGGGCATTACTTATCAAACTTCAATCCTTGATTCAACTTTATCAATTTATCAATTGCTTCTCTTGGGGCAACCTTGCTTGAGATTCTTATCTCTCACTTTGGATATGATCCCGAATCGACCTCATGTTCAAAGGCCTTTTGTTTATGTTTGTCCAGATGTGATCCCGAGTCGACCTCGCATCTGAGTTGTTTTGTGATCCCAAATCGATCTCACATTGTAACTTCATTCTTTGACTGCATGTGATCCCGAGTCGACCTCACATTAGTCAAAGAGGGGCAAATGTATGCAACCTAAAATGGTCACCTAGACTTTGGGGCCCCATTTATTTAATTTTGTCAACATCAACTTCTTCTCAATCAATGATTGTCGTGATTTTCAAATCAAATTTCTTAATCAATTCATAACTATTTCAAATGTTTCCACTTTTCCCTGTTGTTTGAATAAAGCCATTAATTTTATTTAATCAAAGAAATAAATCCCTTTTAATAAATAAAATAATGTTATTTAATTGAAGTTAATATTACTTAAATAAAATGATGCTATTTAATTAAATCTATTTTAATTAAATAATTTTATTTTATTTTATTAATATTCATTTCTAAATTACATAATCTTATTTTATTTTATTAAAAGAGATATTATCATCTTAAATTAAATAAAATAAATGAAATATTCTCTCAAGAATATCTTGTGATGAAAAAAAGGAAACAAATCAGTTAAAAGAGAAATAAACTAAAAAAGAATTCCAATCAAGATTTGTTTCTATTTTTCTATTTATCCCACATTGTTTCTGAATTTGCCTTCAATTCTACTTTTGCCTATAAAATGAGCCCTCTCATTCTCATTTCAAAAAAAGAAGAAGAAAGAATCACGAATTTTTACATCAGACTTATGCTGCAAATTTGAATTTTATCATTTGAGATTACATTAGTTTGATTATATAAGCATCTTATTTTTAGAGCATATAGTTTAATATTGCATTTTAGCTTAATCTTCATAGTAAATTAATTTGCAAAATAATTCATTTATGGCATTGCATGTAGATTAAGTTTCATTTCAATAAATTAGTTTGGTTTATTACATTTTACAGCCATTTAGATTAGTTTTCATTGTTGCATTGCAAGAACAGGATTCATGGAGATTGGCATTCTTGCTTCTCCTCTTTGAATCTCTCGTTCCGAGATTGTATTTGCAG
>VDFB02060381.1:0-16464 GCA_007258455.2 Sequoia sempervirens | reverse complement strand
ACATCTTTATTTTAAGTTGGCAAGGATTGTCTCAAGTTTGAACCCTTCCATTGAGACTCATGTTGAATTTTTTAATGTTTATCGAATTGCTTCCCTTGAAATGAAGAATTTGTTGTGTGAGTTTTATTTGCACAATTATGCTATGACTCAAGACCATGATTGGAATCCACTACTGTATGTTGGGGATGTCCAATTAAGGGAGTTTATGTCTTGGGTATAAAATGAGATCAATTGGGGACAACAATACAGGGCTTATAAACAATTGGAATCCAACATCCCTCTGGCCATCAAGGCTGAATCAAGGAATCCAAGGGACTTTTACAGGGAATGGCACAAAACATTTTTCAAACCTAGTTATGGTAATAGGATTATACCTTGGATAGAAGCAGTCTACAGTGAGTATGAGGTGAAGGAAAAAGAAAAAGAGGAAACTATGAAGAGATACCTCTCACAAAGATGGAACAACCTAACTAATGAGCTAAAATAGGCCGAACCTCATTCCATCCAAAACTATGCTACAACACTTAAAAGGATTGATAGATATATACATATTGGAAGAACAAATGGATGATTCTGGCTTCCCCTGACTTTTCAATCACCTATTCTGATGTGTCTCGTACCAAACTTTAGGTTTTATCACTATGATATTGATTTAGAGAGACAAAGATGGAGTAAATTGGATAGATTGAGAGGATTCTATTGGGACCCTGATTCACACACAAAAACACTAATGTAGGACAGTTGTTAGTTGCAAATTTTAGAGCATTGACCAAGCAGAAGAACAACCCTTCCCTTGTTGGAGGACCAACAAAACCTTAGGTTGGGGGGAGTGATGAGTCTAGTTTATGGTCTAATTTTGGGTAGAATTTATGATTTATTTGCTAAAATTGTCGTGGACCTTGATGTTAAGTGTTGATATTTTTATGATATTTCCTCAAAACTATAGACATTGGGCCTAATCTTATTCCTACAAATATTTAATGACATTGTCATGTTATATGGACTATTTATATTAATTCTTCATGTGGTTAATGAATGTTCTTTAAGATGGTTATAGATATGCAATTATTGTGTGTACTAACATTGCCATGCAGATATAATTTGAGGATACTAAATTGAGAAAAACACCGCCAGCTGGGCATGCACCATAATGTCCAGCGAGGGAATTGTTCAAAGGTCAAAGGAGGTCGACAATAGGAGATTCCCCATGCAAATTGAATGTAACCACCTTGTAGATGACTTTAATGTTGTTGAGAAAATGTAGGCATTACTGTTGTGCTAAATCTGCATTAAGGCAGGCACATCTGACCAAAATCCATGTGCACGTAACCACCTCTCCACTTTCTATGCTTTCCCTAAAATGGCATCCTCCCAGTTCATGGAGTTGACCACCTTGATTAGTTGGTATTATAAATAAGGATCAGATGCTCCTTCTCAAGGGGTTGTGTGATATGATATTGTACTTGCATTCTTAGTTTTAAGTGATACAGTTACACTGCTCTATTGTACTCATGTTTTATGATGAATAAAGTGAAGTTCTAAGTTTGTGCATCTGAGTTTTCATTAGTAGTAGAGGATACTCATCCAAGGGGGCCCACTTGCTGATAAATCCATGGTGTAGGGGCACCCAAGCTCCTTAAAGGTCACTTGAAGAGTCAGGAGGATGCAGGGGTCATGAAGACCTATCAAACATCTCAGAGCATCAACTATGCTATTTTGGAACCTATAATGGCATTTGGAATGAATGAATGCAATAGAAGGTTTAAAAGTCCTGAGGGTCTTGATAAGGACCATATGACCAATATGGATTGTAAGTGGACCAATACTGTCCTAGGAGTCTAGATAGATATATAATGTTTCAATTATGTCAAATTAGGTGAATAATAAAGATGTGATAGTTTTGGAGGGTTTTTAGTCAAAAATTACGAGTTGGAAATTCAAATTTTGAAATCCAACAGCTAGTTTCAGTTTGGGTGGGTAAGTAGGTTTTAGGTGTTTAATCAATAATAATGTAATAAAACTAATCCAAATCAGTTGCAGCAGTTGGGAGATAGGTTTACAAACTTAGAGAAGTCATTTGTACGGACTGTTGGTTGATATTGAAGAGATTGTACGAACTGCTACATAAAAGATAGTAAAAACTTGAGATTTCTTGCATTTTCTTGAGTTTTTTTTATGAACTACTGATTGCCGTTGATGATATGATCAATTGGATGGTTTAGGGACTTGTATTTACATGATTTTAAACCCTTGTATGTCCTGATAGGAAATAACAATCAGTTTCTTGTATAATGCATTGACTGTCCACAGGAAAGTTATGATTTTTCACTAATTTTGAGAGTCTTCACGAATGAATAATCCATTTCATGGAAGATTGTGACTGTAACTTATGAAATGGATTATATCTAACATGTACTATGCATAACTAATAGGGTAATGTGCAGGAGGGAAGGATTCTAAGGTGTACACCATGATTTGACAAGGCAAGGTGCATGGGAATGGTGCCTAAGGTATAGCAGTAGGAGTTCTACCTGAACAAGGGGAATTTTTTTGAGTTGAAAGTGTTAAAAAATGTTGAGTTATTGGTGAAAATTCAAAGAATTGGTTTTGGAAGTGATTGGAAGGCTAGTAACCAAAAAGCCCTAGTTTTAGGGGATTTAATTAAGGGTTTTGTGATTAGGGGTCTTAAAGGTGTCATGGGAGTCTAAGACCTTGAAAATCCTTAGTTTGGAAACATTTCAAGACACTGTTAAAAGTATCATAATTATGTGGACAAGATTTGAGTAGGGTTGCTTTGAAAAAGAGGGCTAATTAGGCCTTAATTTTGTGGAAACAACAGATTTTGGAGGGATTGATCCAAAACAAGAACCATCAGGGTTTGAGTATGTTGTGTAGCATTAGGAATGACATTTGAAATAGTCATTATTTTGAGGACTCATTTGGGAAAGTTGTGAGAAAAGTCAAAAAATAGGCGCTGGAGACCTAGTTGGGCTAGAAGCCTAATCAAGGTGGATAAGTGGGTTTATGTCTGAGACAAAGGCTTGGGGATTTGTAACCATTCAAGACAAGTTTGTTTGAGTTCCCTAAGATTATTCCTAGGGTTCAGATCCATAAGGGAAGAATATAAGTCAATAGGGAACCTTGAAGCCTTATCTCCATAAGGGTGCCTAGAAGTAGGTTTAAGAGTACATCATTGTAGTTCCTGAAACTTTGTGTTTTTTCATAAAATTCCCATACCCTCTGCATCAATCCATCCTTTAGCTTGGTTTAGCCTTTATTACTTTCTTTTTGGTAACTAGTTAAGAATCTGACGCTGACTATTCCTACAGCCACTAGAATTCCATTTTGTGACTCTTCCTGCAACCAAAGTAGACAGAGTAGTTTCCTATTTGTTGTTCAGATTTTCATTTTTTTCATGCATTTCAAGCTTAGTATGGTTGTTGGTTGATGTTCAACATTTATGTTATTCCTTTCCAAGCAATTTATTTTCAGCATTGTGTCTTACTTAGTTGTAGAATGAAAATGGGTACTTTAGGTTCCTAGTGCACGTATTGTGTTGACCCATTTCAAGTTCACGTCCCTAGGTTGATAAGTTAAATGCACCTTCATGATGATTGAAATAACTATTCAGGTTAGATGTCCAATCTTTGAATCACGGTTGTAAAGGCCTAGTTGTTAAATCATTGTAGGAGGCCAACAACTTCAAGTAACACTCATCAATTTAGACCAAAAGATAGGAATTTCTCAAAATTGCTCAATTCTCTTCATGCGATAATGTTTCAATTATTGAGTAAAAGCATGATTCAAATACCTATGATTAGGCATGTTGACACAAGTAAACCTTTACTACCATATTTAATGTAAACACATTTTTTCAGTATCATCGTTGTAGACATGCAAAACTAACATTCTGCATTTGATCAGGATCATTTATCAATTGAACTAGATATTGCATTAGATCCATTCATCACCTTCATCCATTTAAATAATCTCATTGCCTAAGGTTATTTAAAATCAAAAGGCCATTTAAATCAAATCCTAAATCATATTCCATCATTTTCTAATTTCAATAAATCAAGTATTTAAGTCTTGAAAGTCAAATCATATAATCAGCATTAATCAGCATAATCTTCATCTAATCCTAATCTAATGCTAATCACATCCCACTTGCATTATCTAGACCTAGCCACTTGCACAATAAATCAATTTTATTGATTTATTAAAATCTCATTTTCTTTCAACGTGACAAGTCAAACAGGGCATTTATTGCTCTTCTTTCTTGTCCCCCTCTCTAAATTTATTGCAAATTTGAATTCAAAATTTCCCCCTCTTGGGCACTCTTCCCAAATCTTGCATATACATCAACTAATCACATGATGACAAGTGTCCTCCTATCATTGGCTTAATCTTTAGTCCCACATTGGTCCCTCTTCAACAATCTTAGCATTTGAAATCTTCAAATAGAGGCTTCACCTTTGAGCAAATCCTTCACAATCTTCACAATCTATTTGCAAGGTTACTCTCTTCATTTGAGATTTGATCTTGTTCATCATCACTCCACCATCTCCATTTGCATTTGCACAATTTGAGCTTTGATCAAGGGTTGGGAAAGGGTCACTAGCACATGTGACACCAATCCAACTATGGAATAGGTAATTTGTTGAATGTTTTCATCATGCATTTGGCTTTTCTTTATCTTTTGTGGCATTTTGGAACATTTACAATGTATTTCATAGGAGTATTCTTGAAGGATTTGTTGATACTAACCCTTGTTTGAGTATAGTGTTTGCAGATTTTTAAAGGTACTACATTTGGCGCTAG
Organism: Sequoia sempervirens; assembly: GCA_007258455.2. Lineage (NCBI taxonomy): Eukaryota > Viridiplantae > Streptophyta > Pinopsida > Cupressales > Cupressaceae > Sequoia > Sequoia sempervirens. The sequence goes on along the minus strand of VDFB02060381.1, from coordinate 11,643 downwards.
AGGGAGGTGAAGTCATCAAACACTTTATTTATTAGTAGCAACCCAATATTGTCATATTTGTGTTTTGTTATTGGACTGAAATCTAACAAAGTTCAAATGTTATATGGACATGGTCTTTTATTTGCTTTCATTACGTGGTTGTTACATATATTTACCTAATATTGGCTGCAACCTTTTCTGTCTGCTTTTCAGCTTATGAAATGTCTTTGAGGATAGACTCTTAATTTGTTGTTTTAATTGCTAACTCTGTCTTCTGCGTGATTGAGCTATTTCCTTGATGATTCCATCGATAGGTTTTAATGGATTGAACTGTCCTCGTTGTCATCCTATACGCCTATTCCTGCGAGTCCCTCACACCTTTTTCAACAAATCCATTTTACCTATTATCCTCAGAATTACTACGCTCCGTGAGACAACATTTGATCAAGGCATTCTCAATAAACACATATCCAGATACCTTCTATAAGTCCTTTTCAACATCACTAGTCCCCAATCTTTTAGAATCCCCTGCGGAAAGCAGATCAAGGAAACTACGTAAAATCTCACCTCTTATAGACGTACTGAAACCATTTGTTGATGACATATTCTTTTACGAGATTATTCAGAACTATGTTCAAGTTTCTTTGAAATTCAGAACTTTTATAGTTGTTGCCATTGCACATATAGAGGTGTATCGCTGAGTTGGGAATGATTCATAGTAAAAGCACAACACAAAGCAACTGTCGATGTTTTTGCATTGCAGGCGACCTTCATGATGTCTTCTTTGTTAGGATTCTTTCAACAAACATGCTTTTTAAAGGAATGCGTAGGGTGTTGTCAAAGTTAATAATATAGGTTTTAGTCAATGCTGTGTGATCGTAGAGATCTGGTAAGACGATGTCAGTCAAAGCTATGACGTTATGAATGCGTGTCTATGACTGTAGCGTGGAATCATCAGTTGCTATGAAGGGATACCTGTCGTACAATAATTCATGCTTGATTTGTCATTTCGACTGGAAACATTTTCTTTATACTTTCAAAACTTTCAGACAGTCTGGAAATGGAGGAATAGACTAGACTCAACTATTTAGTTCTCTGTGTCGCAGTAAACATGTCTATACCTGGCATAGTTTTTTCCTTATCTTTGTTTGCTTTCAAACGCCACTTTCGCTTGTCTTTTCGGGCCGCTCCAAGTTCTTTATGCTTTAAATGAATATATCCTGGGATAGCTTCCTCAGTTTCTTTTGACTTAGCTAATGTTCTCAATTTAACCATCCATAAATGACTATGGTTTCCGGTAATATTAAAGACCATTCATTCCAAGAGAAGGCAGCTTTACTGCAAAGGAAAAATCTAGAGAAAGAAGTACACTCATCACCAATAGCATGCCGCCAGACTAAGAGACCACATTTCCATGAAGCATTCTCCTGCTAGCTCATCGCCTTTGTCTATATACTACAAGAATCACAAACAACTTTATCGTTACTTTTCTATGCTTCCACATAGCGCATCAGAGTATTTGATATTCAAAATTTATACTATGCTTTGATTCTTTAACAAAATTCCCAGTTTGGCGCAGGCTGCGAGGATGCTACCGAAAGTATGAGGAATTTGTCTTTGCACCTGCCAATTGCATTCAAGATTTTTTGATAACATTCTAGGCGCTGGTTTACACTGCCAAACGATTATTCTGGCTATTAGGCATTTCTTGACCTCATACCATGATATTAAAATGTTTCTTAGAAGTCATTAGTCTTCTAGTGACAGCCTATCTATGAAGAATTACTACCTACTATTTCAACCTTCGGTAATATAAGGTTTTGACTTGGCACTGGGTAATTTACAAAGATTTCGTGTATTTTATTATTTAGTTTTGAATGCAAATGTCTATAGCGCAGTAGGAATGACTGGCAATGAAAAGAAAATTTAATACCTTGGAGGTTAGGTCAATATTCTAAGGTGCCTTAAATACGCTAAAAGCTTGGATTTCTTAGTCGCGCCCAAATCATTGCCCTGTATTGCTCAGAAAATGATCTTGTCTAGAGTAAAAAGTGCATAGGAATAGATGCAAGGGAATCCTCGTAATCTTGGAAATAATGGGACTTTGTTTATTTAAGATTTTGTTCTGAGATTTATGCACTCTTTGAATACCATCTATAGTCACGTTCAAACTTGTGATAATGCTTGGTGGTTAATTTATTGAAACAATTTAATGACTTTCAAGAGTTTATGTTTTAAATTATCACCTTAATCATGGTAGCAAATATTTGAGAATACGATGATGGTTTTCAAAGATTTGTTATTGATTCATTTGAAACAATTTATTGACTTTTCAAAGTTTAGGTTATAAATTGTCACATTATTATGGTTGTTTTGAGATTATGAGGATGATTTTTGAGAAATTTACTCTTTGTGATTGATTGGATTGACTCAATACCTTTAGTAATATGGATTTTGATAAGGGAGATAATGGATCTAACAAGTGTGGTACCTTTTGCAATGAAATCATCAAAATCATTTGTCCTTTCATTTGAGATCATATTATGGTGTGAAGTTAATAATTAAAATCAATTTAATATTATGATACTCACATGATTGTCTTTTTGATAGGTACAAAAGCAAAACGGCTTAAAAGGTACAAAAAGCCAACAAAGGAAAGTGCTTAACAAAGGAGGAGGATTTTTGTTTGAAAACACAATGTGTTTTTTAACACTTTAAATGTTTGATCAATACTACTTCACAAAACGAAAACGAAAGGAGGGGAAGATTTTTTTCTTTGAAAACACAATGTGTTTTAACACTTTAAGTATGTTTGATCAACACTTCACGAAATTGTTTTCCTTTTCGTTTCAGAATATTAGTTTTCAATTGGGGCTAAAACGAACAAATTGCTTTTCATTGCAAAGGGCTTAAAACGAATCTGAGGACAAACTTACTAGATTTCGTTTTGGGTTAAAATTTGAACAAGCAATCCTCATATTTCATTTTGGTGCTTAAACTAATTCACAATTGCTTTGAAAGGTATAAACGAATAAGTGTTTGATTTGTGTGATTGTCTTTTGAGTGCGATCCTTCCTTATGCTTCGTACATCTAGGGGTGCAAGAGAAACACTCCAAAAATACATTTTATTGCTTTAAAACACTTGCATTTTGGGCTTAAAATTGAACATCTTGTGCGAGTGTGGTAGGCATTTTCGCTTATTATCTTCTTTCTTTTGTGCCATCAAAGATCATCACATTGATTGTGTCTTTGCTTGCTTTTACTATCTTTAGAGGGCCTGCCTTGTAGCAAGTATCACCTAAGGGACGTACCGTTCCGGTAACACACTCTAAAGAGTATTTCCAGCCGGATATAAATGAGGGTTTTGCTAAACACCATAATCACGCTGTTGGTTCGGCTGTGATGGATCCGAAAGGGACTCTTGGGTCGTATGGGTCAATCTCCAATTAACGAAAGTCCTTACTAGAACCTACGTGCTAGAATTTGCCAAAATTTTAATCTATTTGTTGGTGCAAGAACGGTCGCTCAAGCCACCCCACACTTTTCTGCCTCTAGCAGGAGATGGAAAGCATGCCATGGGAGTTTCATGGTGTTGATGCTTGGCTGCCCTGATTGACGTTAATGAGTCGTGGAGGGGAGCCAGTGGGGTCAAGCATCTAACCATCCGCTAGAGATAAGCGTAGCTGGACTTGTCCAAGTGGGAATCCAACAAATATTGTCTTACACATCCATAGGGCTTGTAATTACTCTTTGTTTGAAAACACAGTGTGTATTCGAAAACATTTTGCAAACAAACATTCAACATGGTTCTCAAAATTTCAAACCCTCTTTAAGACAAATATCATTGACTCAATCCATATGTTACTGCTTCCCCTCAAGGATTCTCATGTTCGTGAGAGGTTCCTAAGCATTGATTATATCCTCCCAATTTGTCTCTTGAGTAAACAATAGGAAAACCCTTGCCTTAAGTTCATTGAATTTCCACATAAAATATCTTGTGGGGTTTAAGGAAATTAAGACATTGGTACATCTTAGTTTGAAACTTTAATCAAAGAAAGTGTTGTTGGTAAAATAAATCCATTAAGCAAAGACTAAGCAAAATGAACTTTCATGTGTGTTGAAGACTCCAAATCTCAAAAGCAAAAAATCATTGATTGGAAATCCAAAATGTTCAAGTCATTCCTTGGTTAACAAAGGTCTTTAGGAAGCATATGCATGCTCTTCAATACCTAGGTCTTGGAAAATGCAAAGTGGTCTTTTTTAGGTTCATCTAGGGATCAAAACAAATCAAACCTCTTTCATCCATCTTTCAAAACATCCAAACATCCATCTCACAAGTCATCTTTTGAAAAACCTTGAAATCATCCTTGAAATGCTAGGCTTTATGACAAGATCAAGCAATCATCCAAACTCATTGAGATCAAGTCCTTAAAAACATTTATCAAAACACCTTTGGCTAGGAATGTGTGAATGCATCCTTTTACATATCTTTGGTCAAAGTCATCCAAATCATCTTGTCTAGCTTAGTGTATGTAGATGAATCCTTCTCCATATACTTAGTGAAACAATCATTTAGTTTGGGTAGGTGTGGGTAGATGCATCCTTCTCCTCACACATATCCAAATCATCATCTTTTGAACACAACTATCCTTTAGATCATTATCAAACATCTTAGGGTTCCTTTTGTTCAAAATCCAAATCAAACTCCAAATTAAAGATCAAGGACAAAGTCTCAAAATCCAAAACATCAAACCAATCAAAAATCTAAAGTCCTAGCACTTCATTCAAGATTTATCAAAAGCCAAAAAAACATCCATAACATCCATCTTTGAACATCACCATCATATCATCATCACGTTTGATCCTAAAAGGCATCCTAAAAACTTTCACTTTGGGACATAAAATAGAGATTAAATCCAAGGAATCAAGAGATTCATCTCCCATATTTTCGAAGATTGATCCTTGTTTTATGGTTCAAACGAGATCTCAATACAAGAAGAGTATGGAAGCCCACAAAGAAACTCCCGCTTCAAGTGACCTTAGCCAAACAAATGCAGAAATGAATCTTGCAGAATCAAGCAATCCATTGGTCCCCTCATCATCACAAAACCTACAAGAAGAAAATCAAGGGGAGGACCTCACTTTTGGAATGTCTCGTGAAGAAATAGCCGAAATGCTCCAAAATCCGGATAACCATAGAATCATCAACGTCATGATGAGACTCAACCCTTCGTTGTACATGCTTGAACTAGCAAAGCAAGGGGCCAAGTTGCCTTCGGATTTTGATGTGAGCACCATAGTAGAGACCTCTTTTCTGCCAATCTCATCCACCATCCCCATTTCATCTACACCTCCATCCCAAAACGTCACGCAAAACATTCCAAAAATCACGACATCGATTGCTCCAACTCAACCAAATGTCAACAAGGGAAACACATTTCTCAATGAACTTCAATCACATCCCCTTGTGAATAACCAAAACTTGGACGCAAACACCACAATGGAACAAAACATCCTCCATAATCCATTACACCAAAATGTTCCTCTCACTTTACATTATGACCTATCATCGACATCATTTCATGGAGCACCACAAACACCTCTTCTCACGAATTCACAAGAGGAGGGAGACATATTCGGAGCAGGGGGCATTTTTAACACCGCAACACTTTCGCAAGGATTCACCCCCCTTACATATCCACCTCTCCCACCATCACCATTTTCATCAACACCACTCCTTGGTTTAGGGCTTCCCCCTCTACCGAGTATCCATCAAACATACATCCCAACCATCAATCAAAACATCTTGCCAAACGCTCAAAACTTATTGTTGACATCACAACAACAAACGAAAAACCCGCAAGCAAGGGCAACATCATCAAACACCCCCACAACATTGCAAAACATGGTCTCTCAAGGGCCAATCACATCAACAATGCCACTTACCACATCAACAACACCATCCACCTTTCACGCAATCAACATGACAACACCATCTACCAACCAAATGATCAACACAACATCATCATTCACCACCACCACGAACGCCATTCCAAATCCACCCCCACCCCCACCGCCACCAACATTCACCACATCAAACCAATTCGACGCAACATTGCAAGCTGCTTTCCAAAGAGGCTATCAACAAGTGCAAAAACAAAAAGCCGTGCAACAAGTCAGCCGCTAAGTCACTAAACCGCATAAGCCGACATAAGCACAACAAGCACAACAAGCCAAAGCTTTACCGGTAACAACAACAACAACAAGCCGCCTAAGCCGCATTAAGCATTGCAAGCACAAAGAGTCAGCCACACAACTTTTATTGTAACAACAAACCGCATTGCCGCCAGTCTAAGCACAAGCTCATGCTAGCCCAAGCACAAGCTCGCTAGTTAATAAATAAGCACAAGCATTACACAACTTTTGCACAAGCAAAGGTAATGGCGTTTGCATCAACAAGCATTAAAAACAATATCAAGAACAACAAGAAGCAACAGAATTGGCAGCCCAACAACAAGCGTTGTGGGAACAAGAACAGGCAGAACAACAAGCGTTGTTAGAACAACAACAAGCGCAGCAGCAAGCAGAACAACAAGCATTGTTAGAACAGCAACAAGTGCAACAACAAGCAAAAATCTTAGCGCAACAACAACAAGAGCAACAACAAGCGTTGTTCATCCAAAAGCAAGTAGAAGCCTACTTCGCTCGCCACAACATACCAATACCAGTGAACAACGCACAAACCAACCCATCCATCCAAACCATAATTGCAACACCCCAAAACACATTCATCCCACCCCCTGATCCTCAGAATGATATGACGACACAATTCAAGTTGCTCTCACAACAAGTACTCGATCTTCAATCAGGTCGAACAACCAAAACGCAAAGCAACTTGTGTCCCTATCCATTTGATAGGAGCCTAGACATGAAACCATTCCCTAAGGGATTTGAGATCCCTAAATTTGACAAATATCGAGGGACGGGAAACCCTGAAGATCACATTAGGGAATTCCAGGTTCATTGTATGGAGGTTGCATATGACGATACTTATCTGATGCGGCTATTCCCTAGGAGCTTAGCAGACAATGCCATAGAATGGTTCTCTCGCTTACCTTCAGGCATTAGGACATTCAAAGAAATTAGAGATGCATTCATTAGAAACTACGCATGTAACATTACAATGGATGTTAGTCTCGAAGAACTCTACGCTCTGAAACAAGGAAAGAATGAATCTTTCGCCATTCCTTCCAACGATGGCTATCCATTAATCTAGAGCAAAATGGACCATGCCAGAAGAACAACAAGTGTGTAATAATCATAGCCACCTGAAAGTCGCTTCATCATCTCCAATTCCTCAAGGTTCAGGGAATCACCACCTACGATCAATTGATCTCCAAGGCACTTAGCATCGAAAGAGCCCTTGCAACCCAACCCATCGAATCAACATCATATCAAGAATCACAAAACAATCGCCCACCATCAAATTACAATGATAAACCTCGTACATGGGCTAGAAACAAGAACATCACTAATGATGGCGTCGTTGATGCCAAGGTGGTCATTAGTGGTCCACGCCAAAATACACCCGCACCGCAAATCCAACCACAACGCCAAAACACTCATCACACAACATATCAACCCAACAATAATCCCACCATCAATAACGCCAATGACCAAAGAGGACCACCTCAATGCAAAACATACCCAAACGAAAATACACTACTTTGGGGGAACCACTGGAAGACATCATGAAAAAGCTAATCGACGAAAAACTCATCCAAGCTCCCACGCTTGAGAATTATCAAGAACCTGATGTCAAACCTCCTTGGTACAATGAAAATCAACTCTGTGAGTTCCACAAGATCAAAGGTCACACCACAAATAACTGTATGAGACTCAAGAACATCATTCAAGATCTCATCGACAAAAGAATCATAAATGTGGAAACACCTACTGGGAATCAAGATCTTAAAATCTACACGAATCCGATGCCGAATCATGGCAACAAAGGGAATAACAAGGATAAAGGAAAAGGCAGTGTAAATCATATATACGAAACAGTTGTTTCCAACCTCAATGAAAACTGCATGGTCATCACGATCAAAGGCGCCCATGCCGAAGACTGTGGAGTCACCATAAGAGGCGGAAAAGTCACCATTGCAGGGTCATCCCAACCCAATAGAGTCCCTACATCAAGAGCCGTTCCGTATAGCTACAATGTCGTAGACCAACTCAAGAGAACACCAGCACACATCTCCATCATGGAGTTGTTAAAAATGTCATCGGCCCATAAAAAGATCCTCGAGGAAGCATTAGCCTCATCTACCGTCCCCGCAGACCTCGATGCGGAACAATTCCAAGCTATGGTCGGAAACATCATAACGCCTAACCTCCTTACATTTTCCGACCAAGATTTTACTGCCCAACCATCTCACAATCGTGCACTTCACTTAGAGGTCATTGTGAACAAAAGCAAAATCAAAAGGGTCCTGTGGATGGAGGTGCAGGTTTGAACATTTATTCTTTTAGCCTCATCAAGCAGTTAAAGATATCAGAAGATTCCATTGACAAAGGAAAGGGCATAACAATCAGAGCATATGATGACCAAGAAAGAGTGTCACAGGGCACAATTAAGCTCCCTATCCAAGTAGGGCCAACACTTATGGAAACCACCTGTCAGGTCCTAGACCTCGACTTACCATACAACATTCTCCTGGGACGCCCATGGATCCATGCAATGAAAGCCGTAGCATCAACCTTCCACCAATGTGTAAAATTTACACATAATGGATAAGAGGTTACCGTCCATGGAGATCCTGAGCCGTTTTCATACTGCAAGAACCTTGAAGCCAAATATTACAAAATCCCCCAAGTGCCGAAAAATGATGAAGGCCCATCCACATCATACATCGATCCCGCCACTCTCACGTCCACTTCTACGACAGAGACACCCGCCATTCCCACCATATCTGATATCAAGCTTATCATCCAGGAGGACGGTTGTGGAAGTTATAGGCTCCCTAAGAATGCTTTTGTGATAGGAGAGTTACCACAATCTCCTAGATCACGAGGATGCCCACAAGAAAATCAAGCTCCCACATCACAAACCTATCCTCAAAATTATCCCGAATTCACAAGGTGGGGAGACCTTGGCCATGAGGTAATTGAAGCAGATCCATCAAACATGTTGTATCGAGATGAAAGACCGACACCTGAATTACCAATGGATGAAAGAAGCAGAGGCCTACACATGATGCTTGCAATGGGCTATGACCGAAACCAGAGATTGGGACAAAATGACAACGGCCTCATAATACCTATCATGCCAGAGACGCGACCCATACCAAATCTTGGTCTTGGATGTGCCACTCCGAGAATAACCATACGTGGCCGATGTCCTCCGGTTAGAGCTGCTAATGTTTCTCCTCAGCCGGTAATAGTACAACTACACTCACCAATAGTCACAGGTAGGGACACACATAATTTTGTAACTGAGCCCTACATCAGTAGCGATGATGAAGATACCTTATCCAACCTACCTAGGTTATTCGAAGATACCACCCTGTGTATGATTAGTACCATATCCTTTGAACCAAATATTCAAAATCACGAGATCCGCTTAGTCTACCCCCAACTGATCGACTATGACCAACGAGGACCACCAGTTCTCGATATATTCGAAAACGATGAAGCACTCTCAGAATTCATAGGGTTGAGGGATAACATTCTGGATGGAGATCATAAGGCAGGATTCATAATCGAGTTAGACACACACGCCTACTATGGGGAAACGATTGAATCCTTTAGTCGCAAAAGTGAGAAATTAAGAATCATATCCAAGTCCTTGAGTGAAAACCACACCGTGGCACTCTCTGACAAGAAAATAGTAAAAATAAAGGACGTATCCAATGGTGAAAACCTCTCTAAGGTGCCTAAGGATGAAGGATTCAATCTTTCCCTAAGAGCTATTCATCAAGAGAAGTCAACATTCTTGGCTGAAACATGTAACCTAGTCAACCTAGGAACAGAGGAGACCCTCGCGACATAACATTCTATGAATCACTATTATCAAGAACAAGAACTCCTGTCCCAAAGGAAAGACAAATAAACTTCGCATGGAGTTATGCAGATATGCCAGGACTTGATCCAAATACTGTGGTCCATCACCTAGCAGTGTATCCAGATGCAAAACCTGTCAGACAGAAGCTTCACAAAATGCATCCTCAAATTGCTTTATTAGTCAAAATGGAGCTCAAAAAGCTACTAGATGCAGGATTTATCCGACCAATTGATTATGCAGAATGGGTATCAAATTTGGTACCCGTGTCAAAACCTGACGGAGCTATCGACCGCATTATTTCAGATTTGAACAAAGCATGTCCTTAAGGATGACTTTCCACTTCCCAATATCGACATATGATAGTGGACATGACAAATAGTAGTAAGCATGAGATGCTATCATTACTGGACGGATTTTCGTGGATATAAACCGTGATCATGATAGTTGAAAAGAAGATCAACACAAGATGACTTTTACTTGTCCGTGGGGGACCTACTGTTGGAACATGATGCCATTCGGCCTAAAGAATGCAGGAGCAACCTATCAAAGGGCCATGACACTGATCTTCCATGACATGATTCACAAGACAGTCGAAGACTATGTCGATGACATCCTAGCAAAGTCAAGAAAAAGACAAGATCATATAGCAACCCTATGCTATCTTCGAGATTAGAGGAATACAAGCCCACTAAATCCTGCTAGCGCGCTCTTCACGCATAATCAGAAAACCGCTAGGATACATAGTCTCCATGAGGGGTATTGAGGTGGATCCAAAGAAAAGTCAAAGCAATCCTTGAGATGGAAGCACCAAGGAACTTAAAGCAACTGAGAGGCCTCCAAGGCAGGCTCCAATCCATTAGAAGGTTCATAGCACAATTGGCAGACAAGCAGAATCCGTATTCACACCTACTCCATAAGGGGGTATTATACAAATGGGATACCAAGTGTGAAGAGGCATTCAACAAAATAAAGGAATATCTACTGACACCTCTAGTGTTAATGCCACCTATCCCGAGAAAACCATTGATCTTATATGTGTCAGCAACAGCAGCAGCTCTAGGAGCTCTTCTTGCTCAGCATGATGAAAACGGAATAGAGAGGGCCATCTACTATATCAGCAGGACAATGGTCGGTCATGAGCTAAATTACTCCTTCATTGAAAAAGCTTGCCTCGCAGTAGTATTTGCATCACAAAAATTCAGACACTACATGTTGGCACACAAGATCAAGCTCATTGCGAAAATTGATCCCCTCAAATATCTTTTATCTAAGGCAATGTTAACTGGCAGAATGGCAAAATGGGTCATGATATTATCAGAATATGACATCGAGTATGTTGAGAGAAAAGCCATCAAGGGTCAAGTTATTGCAGACCAATTAGCAGAAGCACCTATGTATTATGAGAATCCCCTTGTCTCAGAGTTTCCAGATGAGTCTATTTTTAACCTCAACATTGCTGATCACTAGAAACTATACTGATGGTTCATATAACATGGATCAGAGTCGTGTCTTCTTCATCATCTCACTGTGGGGACCGTGATACCAAGATCATACAAACTAGTGATTCCCTTTGCACAAACAACATGTTGAATATGAGGCT
>VDFB02060380.1:0-28818 GCA_007258455.2 Sequoia sempervirens | reverse complement strand
CTAATTCTCTCTATCTTCCTCTCTCACATTCCCTCTATACTCTCTACAGGATTGATACAAAGAGAGGGAGAGAAGGAGAGAGAGGTATAAAGAGGGAGAGATACATAGAGATAGATATTACTTGGGAAAGATATAGGAGAAGAGAAAGGGAGAGAGATATGTAGAGGGAGATGAAGAGGGAGAGGGAGAGGGAGAGGAGAGGGGGATAAAGAGGTATATTGAGAGAGAGAGAGTAGTGAGGGAGAAATAGATAAATATATAAAGACGAAGAGGCTAAGAGGGAGAGATGAAAAAAAATACAGAAGGTACACTTATATAAATTGAAAAGTATAAATATCAATGATGTATCAAATGTGAAAATGAAACAGTAATGTAGTTGTGAAGGATGGGTAGGGTAAGTAAAATTGATTTCATAACAAAGCTAATAGAGAAATATGTAACAATTTAAAATTAATGAAGAATTTGGTTATGAAAATATTTTCAAATATAAAATTGAGATGTAAATGTCATAAAAGTATATATCTAAGAAACCATAGAAGAAGAATAGGTTTTATGTGATTTATTGGGTTTACTAAAATATAAAGAGGCCTAAAGAGGGACAAAAAGAGAAGAAATCGAGGGAGAGGTAGAGATATAGTTTTAGAGCTTGGGAGAGAGAGATAGAGAGAGGTATGAGGGGAGGGAGGGAGGTTTAGTCATAGAGAGTGCAAGAGGTGAGAGTGAGTGTTATAGAGAAATAGCTAGAGGGATAGGGAGAGATAGTTTAGATTATGTAGGGAGGGAAGGATGAAGTGAGGGAGATGTAGATATGTATGTCTATAGAGAAATAGAGATATCTAAAGGGGGACAAAGAGATGGAATGAGGGAGAGAGAGAGAGGTAGAGAGATAGGTCTAGAGATCAAGGAGAGAGAGTGAGAGAGAGGTCTAAAGAGGGAAAATGAGAGAGGGAAGGAGGGATGGATGGAGAGGTAGATACATAAGTCTAGAGCTCAATAGATTGAGAGAGAGAGAGAGAGAGGTCTAAAGAGGGAACAATAAAGAGGGAGGGAGGGAGAGAGAGATAAATGGAGAGATAGGTGTAGATCTCAAGGGGGAGAGCGAGTAAAATATAGAGAGGTAGAGAAATTGATAAAGAGATATGATTATTTATTAAGATTTGTCCATCTCCTTACTACATAAAGTATAAATATTTCATTATTGATTACTCTAATGTTTCAAGTATTTTGAGATTATTGTTACAAGGAAACACGAAAAAGGGACTTTGTATGTGAAAGTAGTGAGAATTTAATGCTTAAAAAATGAAATATGAAAGCTCAAATGATTATAATTATTTTTTTATGTATAATCTAGAAAAACTACCTAGTCCATTGTGTAGAGCTCTAAATTAGCCTATAAAAAAATAAAATTTTGATAAGAAATGTAAAGAATATGCCTATTTTATTGAAGAGGGATTTTTGGGATTTTCAAAATGGAATTTTTTTTACAATAATGGATATCCATTTTTTTCAAATGAATATCCATTTTTAAAAGCCCAAAACAGATATCCACTTTAATTTCAAAATAGATACCATTTTGAAGACATAAAATGGGTACCCGTTTTGTTTTGAAGACATAAAAATGGGTACCCATTTCTATATATGGATACTTGTTTTGTTTTTCAAAATGGATATCTATTTTGAAGGCATAAAAATGCGTATCTATTTCTAAAGAATGGATATCTATTTTCCTTCACATAATTTTTTCCCTCGATTTTTTCCTAGGATTACTTTGGGATTTGAAATAAGGGTGTCAAACCTAAAAAATCAACTACCCCAACATGTTTAGAGGTTTCATCCTCTTTTTAGGACTTCATCCTTTGTGCTAACGACTTTTTTTAATTCGAAGTTGATGAAACAAAAAATGTTTATTCAGTAAATTGTTAGCATTAAATAAGAATATAAGATATGCTTTATTTTAAATTTAATAGATAATTATTATTTATTTTTTACATGCACTATTTGTAAAGTACTGATTGATAAGTTCATTAAAAAACATCTATAACTTTTAAATGTGTTACAATTTTTTTGCTTCCCATCTCAGTAAGCCTTATGTTAATTCATAAAACCTTTCGTATAAACACAGGAGGCATTTTAATTCATAATGTGTACTAGGGCATGCTTTTTCATAGTTCATCAAACTTCTCACTTTGTTGCCCGAGACTACTTTATCTCCTTTAAGTGTTACACTAAGCGGTGTTTTATGTATTTAGTCGAACCTCATCCTTAGTGTGATTGTTATGAGCCTAGGCGGTCTTTTTTCATCGTGCTCAAACTTGGGCACATATCTATGAAGTTCTGTAAACCTCTTTTATAATTTCCCATAGATGTTTGTTTTCAAAATTTCAAAAGATAGTTATATGGGGAATGTTGATAGCAACAACTACCACATGTCATAATTCTAAATTGAGAAATTAATGTCCATCTACCCCCATTTTTTTCCATGTAGTTGTGATTAATAAAATAGGGGGATGAGAAAACATTCTTATCATGACAATTTTTCGGGAAGAGCTAGAGGAAGTGCGTAATTTGAATTACAAAAATAACCATTAGAGGTACTTTCAGTTTTATTCATCACATCCTATCTTTTAAATTGCTTGCTCTCATATTAAAGAAGTACATGTTGTTGAAAGTTACAATTGCACATGGTGAGGGTTAAATACGCTGGTTATGAATATGTGTCTAGTTTAACCTATGAGGGACCTAAGATTGGTGACACTCGGCTAGGGCCTCTAAACCTAGATGAATTAAGAAACAAATTTAACCAATCGAATCCTCCACCTATCATTGAGAGGGTAATAGGTAGTGGGTTGATTGAGGCTACCACATTCCCAATAGCAGTGCAGTGCCCCGAATTAGTATTGGAATGCATTCGACATTACAACTCACGGACACGAGAGGTTAGAATAGAGGATGATAGGTTGGTTCTGAAAACTTAGAGATCTACCTTCATTTCATGTTTGAGGACTCCAGAGAGGGAAGAATATTCACCAATAGACATGGCCAATTCTAAGATTGAATTCACCCCCAAGAAAGGGGTTTATAGGAATGCGATAGCTAAGAATTGGTTAGTTAAACTCAAGAAGGGTAAATCCCAATAGCCTCACAACTTGCATAGAAACACTTGATAAATGAAGTAGCTAAAATTGTTGTGTTGTTACATAGGGTTAGCGGAAATGAGAATGTCCACAGTTTTGAGGAATGGATGTATTTCTTCATTCAAATTATACTAACTAGAGAATAATTTCTGGATTGGGCTAAGATCATTAGTGAGTGTATACATGAATTGATGTCACTCTTTATTTTGAACAAATTTTTCATGTCATCTTACTTAATATAAGCCCTTGCAAGTACTCGAACTTGGCCTGGGTTAAGACCGAGTGATCTACCACCAAGGAAAGTACTAATCTATGACTACTTTGACAAGCTTCAACTTCATAAAAGCTTCTTTCATTTTAGGAGAATTTCTGATACTTTTACCATGAGAATGATTAGGGAATTGTAGGGGCATCTAACAATGAGATTATCTCCAAAGGCCATACAATTTGTGGATTTCTATGATTGTCATTTTATTCAATTTCAAATGTTTTCTTATATAAGAGTCAGTGGATATGCAAGCTTTCCTACTAAAATTCCTAGGTACCCTAAAGATAAATGGGTAGTTATTGAGGTTAGTAGTCAATTAACTGATGCGAATAGATTGTGCCAAGGTAGAAAGAGACTTAATGTTAGCTTTCCATTAGGATTCGGTGCATACAATCACCAATCTATATTTGATGGTTTGAACATTGAGGAAAAGCTATCCAGGTATAATTTTTCCTCATATGATGAGCATGTTCCTTTTGACCTAAAGGACTATGTAAAGGAAAACCTAAAATTGGGTCCTTCTTTCAATCACCAACCCAACCTTGAAGACTATTTGGCTGATTGTTTTGATTAATATGAGGTAAGAAAGAGAAGCTAGATGAGGTTGACAATGGAACAAATTGTTATTTATTATTTAAAGTTGGATTTGAGAGATTTTATTGAAGATGGGTCTGACATGAATGACCTAGTATACACTAAACTCATAGAAAGTCGTCCCATCACCACCATTGACTGGAAATTTAAAGAAAAAGAAACTATTGAGGTGAGAACTTTCGATGTTTTGACTAGAACTAGGGAATAGGTGACCAAGAAGAAAAATGAGAAAACTCACCCTTGTAATAGATCAAAGGATTCATGGGATGCTAAAGGTACTTCCCAAGCTTCTACCAGTAGATAGTCAACTAGGAATTCACCCTAGTCTTCATCAATAGGTGCTCAGGGAAGCAGTGATGAGGATCCACTAGATAGGAAAGTGTACTCACAAACTTGTGGGGATGATATTTTTAATTTACCTATTTTGGAAAAAGAGAATGAAGGATAAGAAGAGGAGGAAGGTTAGAGAGTTTGAATGTTGACTCTCCTCCCTCTTAGAATGAATCACTTGTTAGAGAAATAAACCCTTCTCAGGAACTAGGAATAAGTGCACATGTAGGGGATACTCCTCCAGTTAATCAAACTCTGCTTGCATCCCCAAGATTCAAGGCAACTAAGGTCACAACAACCCCAACATGGCTAGAAGATTCACTATCTTAGAAAAGGAAAGCCATACAATCAAGCCTACCTAAGAAAGCCATGGTAAGCCAATTGCTATAAAGAACTTCAACTCCTAAACCTAAGAAGCTGAAAACCACCACCAATCTTATAGATGACACTGAATTAGGAACACTTCAACTAGAAATTGCACACCCATTTGTGTAGAAAGATGTTTCACAAGAAGTAGTGGGTGATTTTGAGGTGAATAGGGTTGACCTTGGTCATCCTACCATAGGTGGGGATGTTTAAATTTTCCAGTTGTCAGCAACTAGAATGGTGGAGAGATCGAAGAAAGATAAAGAAAGGAAGGATGAGTTAAAAGATCAGGTTCAAAACTTGACTGCTTGTTTGGAATCCATTTTTGTTGTTGTTCGATAATCCATTTCTCAAGTAGATGTTTTTGTTGAATCTCTCACTGTGGTTGGAAAGAATCCCTAATAAAAATAAAAAATAGCCAGAGTCTAAATTGAGCCATAGATGACTGAAATGAATCCCTTATCAAGAAGGGAAGCCTTGTTATTTCCAAATCTTTAAAACATTTTCAAGAAGAAAATACTTTGAGAGCTACCTTAGGAAATGATATCATTTCCATCGAGAAAGAAGAAAAATTGTGGGTTAATTATCAGACTGAATTGAAACTCTTGATGAACTCAGATATGGAAAAGCTGGCCACAAATCAAATAATATATAATGCTTTAGATACTTACTTCCTGTCATGGACTAAAGGAGTAGAATGAAAATTACAAGTTACCAAACAAAGTTTACAGAATCTTAGAGAAGTCATAAATGAATGTGATGTCATTTTAGATGAGGAATTGAACACCTTGAGAGCTCTTGGTCTGCTGCAGGATAAAAATTGGATTAAAGATAATGTAGACACTAGAAGCTTAAGTGCTGATTTCCAAAAACCAGTTAAAGAATCTCTTGATATACCCTCTCCTAATGTTGGACACTTGCAAAAGCTAAGTGAATTACACTTGGTATCATCTCAAGAAATAGATCATTTGAAAGTTTGCAAGCAGTGCATGGAAATGGCCAAAGATATCCATCTGACGTGGAAGGTGAGAATGATAAATGTAGTAATCCCTCAAGACAAAGACCTGATGCATGTCTTAAAGAATTTCTAGGCATGGTGCAAGAGACCATTGGTAATCCAGGAGACTGGAAATGAAGCGACACTGTCATAGTGGCTCGATTCTCTTTATTTTTCTTATGTGTCCTTTGATTAATGGGCTATGGGACATGAAGAGGTGAAACTCATTCCCATATTTAATATCTATCTATATTTCATATGCTCTCTCTAGACATTATTCTACAAATTTTTCTCAATACTATCAAATGAATGAAATTAGCATTTATCTATGTGCAACTTGGTTGAGTTTATCTGTTTCTTAAATATTTTCATTTGAAAATACATCTTTCATATCTTATATTGGTTTGAGAAGTGTAGTTTATATGTTTTATTTCATTTCTCATATGGTATTGAGAAGATATTATATCTCTGATGATTAATTAGTCTTTGTGCTAATATTACCTGTTACTATTCAAGCAACTAGTACTTGGAATTTTCTGATATCGGGTTTACCTTTTCTTCTTTTTGGTTAAAAGAATATATGTTGTTTTATTTTTCTTGTTCTTTTAATTCATTTAAAATATCATGAGGGAGTTTTACCTCAGAAAATTCAGAGAATATTTAGTCCTGTTCAAAGATAAATATTCAAAGTTGTTGGCTAATTTCTTGCACCTTGTGTTAATTTCTAATTTTCAAGGTTTGAAAATATGTTAACCAATATATTTTTGGTGACTCCACTGGGGATTTGAATCATTAAATTGGTTTCCTTATCTGGGCATATATCATAAGTTAATTAATTAACCTTGGATTTTCATTGATTTACTAGAGGGGAGAGAAGTAGGGGAACTTTGATCTTGTTTCTGAATCTTTGCAAAGAAACATTTTTTCTTATATTATTCCCTCTAGGGAATGGGCTAGGAGCCGACTAGCCTCACCTACTAGAACACTTGTTAACCACTCTTTTTCTCAAATACTTGTTCTACACAGGACTACCTTACCAGTTTTAGTCAACTTCCCCCTCACTATGGCTAACTCACAACCTATCCCTTGGGGTATTGTCATTGGTCCTTTGGAGTTAGGAAATAACTTGCATGATTTACCTAAAGGGTCTTGTAAATTTTTCCTAAGTTTAGTGGGGATGGTAAAATTTCACCAGAAGAGCACATTGATGCTTTTTTGCTGCATGTGGCATTCTTACAGTACAAGAGGAATATTTTGTTGCTAGTTTGTTCATGGAATCCTTAACAGATGTAGTGAAATAGTGGTTTTACTAATTACCACATGGATGTATCACCAATTGGGCTACTATGTATAGTAAGTTCGAGGCTAGCTTCAAAGGTGTAGATGATGACTTAATGTTGCTAGCTCAAGTTACTCATTTGAAAAAAGAGGTGAATGAGCCCATGAGAGACTTTGTAGTCAAATTTAATAGAATAATAAATCAAATTACAGTTGATAAAAGACCCTCTATAGAAACAAAAAAAAAAATTCTTCATCAATGCACAACACCCAGATATTAGTCTTCTTTTGAAGAGACAACCACAAAATAATCTCAAAGCTACACAAGTGTTGGCTTGTGGAACTGGAGGATGATTTTATTAGCCCCTTGCTTCTTAGGAATCAAATACTTCTCCTCTACTCTGTGTGCTAATATTAAAGACTCATTTATGGAACTAGGGATAAACATGCGTACCTCACGTTGAATGTGATCCTTGAGACCACCCAAGAATAATTCATTCAAGTTTTCCTCCATAATTGTATCCACCCTTAAGGATAGATTTTGGAATTGCTGAATATAATCCTTAACTGATCCTGTTTGTTGAAGTTTAGCTAGCTGGCTGAAGAAGTTGTCTGTGATGGTATGCTATATTGTGCTTGGAGTTCCTCTGTAAAAATTGACCATGAGACCATGAGCCCCTTTTTACTTCAGTGAGTACAAATCCAACGATACCAAATGAATTGATTTGGTTCTAGATATAGGAAGCCATCGTGACCTTTTGTCCATTTGGGATTTGGTGTACTTCAAAAAAATTCTCCATTTGGTTTATCCATGTTAGAGGATCCTTACCATCGAACTTGCATATCCACCTTTGGAAATAAATTCCTAGATCCCATAGGAGTACTAAATCTTGTGTCAGTAGTAGCTGACCTAGAATTTTCACCTTGGCCGCTTGAGAACTCCTTTCTTGGTTCAGTATGTAGGTGCTTAACATGTTTCGTATGTTTGATATATCTCCTCTTAGGTCACACATATCCATATTTATTGAGGAAATGTCTTCCTGACCTTATTGATTTCCTCATTATGAGTAATATCCTGATTGTTTCACCATCCTTATTAGGAGTCTTCCCCAGAGTGACATTCTTCTTACCCCTTGTTAAAGGCCCCCATGATGGAAACCACTAATGTTGAAATAAATCACACAAATGAAACTTAAATTCTCTCAAAATTTTACTGTAATCTCCTTTATTATTTCTTCAAAAACCCAATAAAAATTAGACTCCAATTCAACAAGATGTGCAAGATATGTAGATTCCAAAAAAGTAGTGTAGAAACCCTAATTCTGCAATAATTTTCTTAATTCTACTCCAATTCTTTTGAACTATGGATTGTAGCTTCTTCAATATGTTCTTCAAAACCCCTTTAAAAATCAGAAAAAAATTCGCCAAAATCTGAAAGATATGCTCTTTCCAAAATTGCCTTTAAAATTGAGAAAAACCTTGCCTCTATGGTGCCAAGATCATGCTCTGATACCACTTGTTATGAAATAACTTGCACAATAGAAGAATATGATATGAAATATGCTGCAAATACTTGATAATAACTGAGAATAACAAGCCACTTTGGAGGGAAACCTCCAAATATCTCTAATGAGAACACACTTCACACTTGATGATGAAAATAAGACTCACAACCTCCTATATATACCTATTTATGCCAAGGATATCACCTAGGCCGACTTAGACACACCTATATAAGACTTAGGCCAACCTAAACAACTAAATAAAAATATAATAATGATAATATGACTTAATAGAGAGTTAAGATAGCCACAAGCCGACTATTCATAACCTGATGTACAATCATATTAAGGGCGTAGCAGTGTCATCCTCTAAAAGTTAATTTGGAGATTTTGATATCATAGAATTTTGTAAATCTACCACGATTCAAGTATCCCAAGATGAATATTTAAAAATGAATCCTAAATAACTTGATAGACTAATTGAATATGTTAGGCCAGGGCATTTTGAATTACATGCAGGATTAGATGAAACAATAGTTAAGCCTCAGGACCTAGCTACTAATGCCATATCCTATAATAAAAAATTCTCTTCATTGGCCTTTGATCTGAAACCCTACCCTTTCTATGTCTCTTTATCCATTAATAGATTTAGGGTTAATAATTGCATCATTGATTCAGGTGCCTCTGATAATGTTATGCCTACACAAATTGCTAAAGCTTTGGGATTAGAGATGACCAAAAAATTTGGAAAATGCTACTTGATGGATTCCAAGTAGATTCCCTTGTTGGGAAAGATTAAGGATGATCAAGTAGCACTTGTCGCTTATCTGAATAAGTGACTTAAATTGACCATACTAGTTGCAGATATACCTGCTAGCTATGGTATGCTTCTAAGTAGAAGTTTTTGCAAATATTTGGGTCGAGAAATACAAATAGATTGGTTGTATGCCACCATACTAGTTGGTAAAGAGGTGTGTCTTGAACCTGATTCAAAGGCTAAGATAAGAGTGCTTAAGTCTGAAGACCCTAAAGCTCAAATATTGTATGAAGAGAATGAGTTTGGAAACTATATGCTTTTCTCCTATGAATAAAATAAAAATGCTTCATGTGCCTCAAATCTATAATCTGAGCTCTAGACAATGGATTTTGATGGAAGTTGTTCCCACACTGGTTTAGGAGTAGGTGTCATTCTCATTTCCCCTTCTGGTGAGAAATTCCCTTTTATGTATAAGTTGAAATTTGATAATACTAATAATATGAATGAATATGAAGCTCTTTTGTTGGGTTTAATTGAGGCTAAGGTATAGTAATTAAGATGCTCAAGGTTTTGGGAGATGTTGAGTTGATTGTTAAGCAAGTGCGAAGTGTCTTCACTATTAAGAATGAAAGCTTGAAGCATTACCAGAACTGAGTTTGGGATGCTATCAATAAATTTGATGCCTTCTCAATTGAAGCCATTCCCAAAGAACTTAACATCAAAATGGACTCATTAAAGAAGTTTCTGCCTCTCTACTTCTTCCACATCCAAAATTCAAAGACAAATCCTATAGAATTCAGTTAATCTATCAACCAAGTGTTCCTGATAATGTCAACCATTGCTAGGTTTTCAAAAATGATAAAAAAAATCCAAACCTTTCTAGAAAATGCCAAGGCCTTTACTCAAATATTCATTGAAGGGAGAAATAATCAGTGTAAGGATTTCTACCCAAATGATGTAGCTAATCTTCAAGATAAAGTTATTCAATTAAAAGGGAATAAAATACCAAAAGGTTTAGTTTCTCTTGAGGATTTATTTGATCGCCATGACTTTTCCATCAAGAAGAAGATGAGTGATTTTATTGGACACTTTGATAATGGGTTTGAAGCAGTGAATATTGGAGACTCTACTTCTACCAAAATATTATATATTGGTAAGTATTGTTCCCCAGAAGAAAAAGAAAAACTAATAGCCTTGCTAACTAAGTATAAGGAGGTCTTTTCTTGGTATTATGATGATTTGAAAAAAATTATGAATGGAAAATTTTGGCATCATATACCACTCAAGGAAGGGAAAGCCACCTTCAGGTAGAAAAAAAGGAATTATAATCCCATTGTGATCGATGCCATCTTCAAGAAAATTGAAAAAATGCTAAAGGCGGGGATCATATATCCTATACATCATTCAACTTGGGTGGTTAATATTGTGCTAGTGCACAATAAAAATGGGGAGATTCAAATATGTGTTGATTTTAGAAATCTCAATCAAGCATTACTAGATGATAATTATCCTTTACCTAACATGGATCATATTTTACAAATAGTTGTTGGCTCAAAGATGATGTCTATGTTAGATGTATTTTTAGGATATAATCAAATCAGTGTATCAAGAGAGGATCAACATAAAATTACATTTACTATACCTTGGGGAAATTTTTCTTATAATCGAATGCCATTTGGACTTAAACTTCTTATTGATTCTTCTTGCATAGCTAAGGCTGTATTGTGGCTTACTCCTTGTGGGTGGTCGGTGAGAGCATTGTTGTTTCACTTATGCCTTTCATTTTATGCTTATGGTTGTAACAAAATAAAACAATTAATGCTATTAATTTTATGTTTGGTTACATTAGGTTTTATTGATTATTGTTCTCCCCTTAGGCTACACAAGATATATTTTAATATCAATATACATATGTAAGATTAAAATTGTTAAGGTTATGGAGTTTTGGTCAATTCTTATATTTCTGCATCTAGGTGGCTATTGAAACCATTGTTGTTTGATTAATGGCTTTCGTTTTCTCTTATGGATATCAATATATATATGCAAGATTAAAATTGTTAAGCTTATGGAGTTTTGGCCAATTCTTATATTTCTGCATCTGGGTGGCTATTGAAACCATTGTTGTTTTATTCATCGCTTTCATTTTCTGCTTATGGCTAGAACAAAATAAAATAATTATATATATGTGTACATATATTCATATATTTATATATATTTCAATTTGTCATCAGTCTCTCTCCATTTAGCCTACCATTTCCACCAATATTGATTCATTTAGGGTTCACATTTTGTTGGTATTGTTTTGCATAAGGCATTGTTTCATTGTTGTTATCTACGTCAGGCTAACATTATTTGATTTATGCCTTTCGTTATCTCACTATGGTTGGAATAGAATAAAATAATTATATTTTCCATGCTATGTTTAGTTACATTAGGTATTATTGATTATTGTTCCCTATCTTAAGCTATACTTGTGTCAACTTTGTTGGGAATTTTTGTCAGCCTCAGCATTTTTCCCTCTTTTTCCGGGTGCTAGGGTAGACTTGGCGGATGGGCTCTAGTTTGGTCGGGATTTTCGTCAGCCCTGCCAGTATATGTATATGTGTGTATATATATATAGACACACACACATTTGTATACATATATAAATATACATGCAGATATATATATATACACACATATACAGATATAGTGGCAAATAGCTTATAAGTCTGCTCAAAATATATATACATATATACACATTTGTATACATATATACATATACATACAAATATAGCTTATAAGTTTGCTCAATATATATATATATATGTATGTATATATATATATATACACACATTTACAGATATAGTGGCGGATAGCTTATAAGCTCTCTTGGAATTTTTCTCAGCCTCCTAGTTTTTGGTCTTCCAATTCTTGTGAAAAAGGTGGTGGAGGTAGTTGTTGGTTGCTTTGGGAATAGGGTGGAATTTTACGAGCTGCGTGGACAGAGAAGGCTGCATAATTAAACGCTAGTTCGCATCAACATTAATTGATGTATGCTTTGCATGTAATGGCGATGGTCCGAATAAGACCAATGATAAATGGAAGCCATAAATGTAACACTTTATCCTAACACAAACAACAACAGTGAACAGTCCCTTATGCAAAACAACATCGAATACATAACATTAACTATTTTACTACATTCCAACCATTGCCACAAAACAAAAGATGTGAAGGAAACAATATTGTTATCACACTCACCCAGATGGCCAAACCCGAAAAACACTAAAAATGATAGTACCAAATTATGCATAGACAAACATACCCGTAAAATCCGAACCATAAATCAAACAATATCACTATGAACAAAGTATTGCTATCTACACCTTCTCATATATATAGTTGTAAATATGTCTTTATTTGCATATGCATATACATAAATACACATGCATGCAATTGACATTTCCTTGTCTTATACAACTCCCTCATACATATGTGTGTATATATTCAGTCACCTCTTGGATATCTATGCATATATGCATACACAATTCAAAATTTACAACTATCTATGACTTATTCTAAACAGAAACAAAAACACAGCTTCCAACAGTGCCTCACATACAAAACCAAAAAAACATAGAAATCTCCCAGTAACATACCAACTCAAAACCTTCACCACGAAAACACCAACCCTAAATGAATCAATATTGGTTTCAACCGTAACCTAAATGGGGTAATTCACCAAAAACACAACACATTAACTATTTTCTAGCCATTCACACAAGACCCTTATTGTCTTGAGTATTATTTTATACTTTACATGTACACATTGCTATCCTTCTCAGATAGCATTTACAAAAAAAAGTCAAATATTTTAGGGAAAACCCACAAAACACAAGAGATCTCAATTTCTACATTAACCAAAAACACAATAGATTAACTATTTTCCAACCATTCACACAGAACCGAACCCATAAATGGAACAATATAAACAACAGTGACTGACATGCCAAAACCCACAAAACTATACAGTCTTTCCAACAACAATTGGCATAATGAAACAATATTTCTTTAAAGAATAACCCATATGCGATGCACCTCTACCCGCTTCCTTCAATAACACCCCTTCCCGCTTGCTTCCTCTTTCCTCCATTCTTTCTCGACAACCTACCAAACAAGACCACAAATTTATCACAACCCTCACCATTTGCAACCATTGATGCATGCAACAAAATAGAAGATAACCTTCAACCACCTTCACAGAAATTGCATAGCCATTCAATGCACTTGCACCTTCACAAAAAATTCCCTCCACACTCACTACTACCTTCAACAATAACAAAAACCCTCACAATGACACTAAAGAATATGTTATCAATAATTGGACAAACATTTGTTTTATTTTCCAAGGACTTTAAAATAGATGGTGCTTGCACCATCACCACTACATAGAAACCATACAACAATCAATGCTAATGACATTTCACTAGCCTCCTCTACACTTTGGTCATTTCACCAGATTCCTCTATCCTTGTGCCAAATTCCCGCCACCTTTTACACAACAACGTAGACCCACATCCGACACCTTAAACTAGCAGGGCTGATGAAAAAACTAACCACACTATAACCCATCTACCAAGTTTTCCTCGATGCTGGAGAAGCCAAAAAATGATGAGGTTGGAGAAAATTCTAGGCAAAGTTGACACAAATAGCCTATCGTCTAATAAAGATGGATTCATTTTTTTAATTTTTATTCATTTATATATATATTTACATATATATTCTCTATTTTATTTATAAATTCACATATTTTAATATATTTATTTAGATTATATACTCATTACACTTATCAATATACCTATCTTAATATGTCTATTATCCAACGTGATTTGATCTAATTTTCAATTGAAGCAACTTCTATGTGTAGATACCTAAATTTGTCAAAACTTGACCACACTTTAACCCACCTTGCCGTAGCCAACTAATTAAATAATTTTTCATTATTTATTTAATTAAATTATCCCATCATCTTTAACCTCCACCTTAAGTAAATTTATTTACATTTATTTAGTTAAGACAATCTTATCCGCAAAATCTTCCAACTAAATCAATAAACTAGTGCATAATTAATTGATTGATTTAGACTAAATAATCCATAATTTTGTGCACATGTGACAAGATTCCCATTCTAAATAAATCTTAATTTTACCTTCTCATATCTCTTGAAAAATGCATAAAGTCAAATATTGCCTTTTCTAGAAATCAAAGCTTGCCTCTAAAGATACATTTTCTAGCTAATCCTATCAAATCTTATCTAGTCCCACCAAATATTTTCCAATCTACATCATTATTCACTTAGCAACATTTCCAATCTATTCATCATTGACACTCATCCAATCTCCTTTGCTTGAGAGCTCTCATTAATTGTGAGCCTTCCTTTTTTTTAACCTAGCCCAAGTTACACCTCATGAAACAATTTTCACCTGACTACAACTTTTATCCAAAGAATAATCCTCAATCAATCCTAACCATCTATCAACCAATCCATATAGGCCCTTGATTTACCTCTCAAAAATTCTATAAATAAATTAGAGGCCTCTCAACCCATTTGAGAATCCATTTTTTTTTATCATATTCCATATAATCTAGTGGATCTTCTATCATCGTATCTTTATGCTACTTCATTTTCTATATAATCAATTTTCATCATATCCTTATGATATCCATTTGGTCTCTTATCATCTTAATCATACTATCATGCTATTAGTTTTAAAAGAAAGCACATATCCACACATAAAAGGAGGAAATCAAGAGAGTCTTGGGAGAAAATCTTCTAGCTCAATTGAAGGAGAAATGAATAAATAAAGTAAAAGGTTCCATATTTCTTTGAATATTTATGTTATTACATTTTTTTAATTTTTCTTATCTTCATTTTGACATGTCTGGTGGAATTTCTATCCCAAAAATATAACATTTTCATGAGTTTTTCTAAGTTTTTTGTTATAGGTTATGGATTTGTGCTTCTAACCATGTTTTAGTGCTCATGTTCTAGAATGACATGTTTAATTTGCACTTCTACTCTTGCATATTTTAACACTTCCATTTTTAAGATATGTGCTTTCCCTCTTCAAATCAATGCTCTTGTTTTATCATTGTGATTTCATTCTATCACCATGCTTTTGTTCTATCATTTCACTTTTTTATATGATCATGATTATGCTATATTGAAATTCTTACATTCTCTCTCCACACTTTTGTTCTATCATCACACTGCTTCCTCTAATCTTATCTCATCTAATTTTTCCTCTATTTCTATAGAATTTTAGCTATCTCTTTGCTTGTTATGTTGTATTTTATCTCTTTAGTTATCATTTTTTCTGTTTAAACTTTTATTCTATAATAAATCTAACTTTTAATTAGGTAAAAACACAAACTTGTGTAACACTTTTGACTAATAAAACAATTACTATTGAAATACTTTCAAGAAAAATATATTTGACCAAATAGGTTTAAGTCGAAAATAGGTGACTCCCGTGTGAAGTTTGTGTGAAATATCACATTCGATTGAGTATGTTTTGGAGAAAACCTATTTGGTTGAATATGTTTCTCTTGAAACATATTCAATCAAATATGTTTTGGGTGAAACATACACATAAATTTTTTTTAAAAGGTAGAAGCATATTTCTTAGAACCCACTCACATAGAAGCCTTTGGATTAAACCCTAACACTCCACCAACCTTCAAACACTTATAGTAGGTATGATTCATTTATTTCATCTTACCATATGCAACAAAGGGTGATCCCACAATATTGGTTCACAATTTTTGGCCAAATTGGACATTGAAATGATTTTTTTAAACTAAAAATTCACTTTTAGGCACCTATAGATACTAAACCATGAGTATTTTGAAGATGATCCAAACTAGTGATTTGTGAAACTTTATCTGTAGATTCTACATATGTATTTTTTTAATTTTTTTAATTAGATTGCATTTCCTTTTCTATTTCCTTTGAAAATTAGTTTTTATTGGTAAACACCATTTTTAATGAGTGATGCTCACTGTAAACAACATAACTTTTTCTATGAAGGATAAAATTCTAATTTTTTCAAATTTAGATTTGTAACTACGATATATAATCAGTTCATTTGGTTTCATAGTGTTTTATTAAAAAAAAATTCCTTAATCAAGTTTTGAAGTCAAACCAATTACAATTTAGACATAGGTGAACTATATATACAACATAACTTTTTTGTATGTATCAATTTTAATTTTTTTACTAGATCAAGGACATCAATACCTGGCCCAGACATATTTTTTAGAATTTTATTTTGATAATCTACTATTTTTCCACATGTGCAAAATAGAGAGCTTGATTTTTGGTTTAAAACCTATGCTTAATCAAGCTAAAAAAAAATAATAAAACCAAAACATATTAAAATTATATTTGATGGATAGCCCTTTCCAAGGACTACCATCATCTAGTTGGGTCTATGAAGTCTCCTCTATTTTCATCCTCAACTAGAGCTTTGAAAGAAAAAATTTTGCACAGATTTGGTAGAAGAGGAGGGGAAGGGGGAAAATGGGGGTTCGTATGGACCCTAGTTCGAGTAAACCCCCCTTAGGGGTTCTCTTAGAGGGAGGTTCATATGGACCCTGGTTCAAATGAACCCCCCATCCCCCACCCCATTTTTTAATTTCCCGTTGTCTTTATTTTAAAAAAATTCCAAAAAATAGGTCCCACCATTAAATAGGGTTCACTCAAACTAGGGTCCATACGAACACCCCAGTTCATGCGAACCCCTAAAAAAAAATAAAAAATCATGTAGTTTTCCTTCGTCAATATAATTGTAAATTGGTATTGTGAGATCACCCCAAAGAAATATTGAAACCAAGAAACGTTATGATTTCCAAGCATACTCATCTCTTCCATACATTGCAATAATCATATTCCATGAGATTTTATCAATTTTTTTTATTTGAATGTAAACAAATGGGAAATAATAAATTCATGAACACATCAAGACATGATTTAAAATTCTCATATTCCTTTCAATTGTGATAGTAAATTCACACCCATGTGTCCTTGAGTGAGAAAGGATTGAATGGAAATGGTTTAGAGAGATCTAAGGGAGAAATTTTCAAATCAAGTAGAACTAGCAAAGTAGCACAAAAAATTAAAGGTCTGAAAAGAGCCAAATGAGAGAATTACCTCTTGCACCCAATTGAATTAATCTACCTAAATGATGTATACAAATGAGAGTTTAAATATTTGGACCTTCTCTTCAAATCCATTCAACTAAACCTTGACATTCTTGATAATGAAACAAAAAATATGTTTCTTTCCATATTTTCACTACTCACCATTGACACTTTTTGCAAGATTGCATGATTTAGTGGCATCGTCAAATGATTTTGAGTTAACCAAAATTAAAAGAGATTAATTTGGAAGGATTCCATATCCACTTAAATAGGTCTAGAAAAAATATTCATAAGTGCAATGAGCTCTAATAAATGTTAGATTTGTGAAAAGAACGAGCCTTGGGATCAAACAATGAACAAAGACACCTTCCACACAAGAGATCTATTAATAAAGAATTTCTATATTCCTCAACAAGAAAAATCTATAGAATGCAAGAGACTATCAAATGGTATTAAAGCTCAAGAGATAATACAATGAGGGTTGAATGCTATATAGGAGAAACCCTAAATGGTAAAGGGATTAGATCATGATAAATGTCAATATCATGCAATGAGACAAAATGATCAAATAATAGCTCACTTCAGTTAACATATAAAAGCACTTAGTTAACAGAATAAAGAACTCTTAAGTTTAGCTTAAGTGCATGAGAATAAATTAGACTAATAATTAATTAAGGATTAATTACTTATTAGTTGAAACAATGAAAAATAGGTTGGGTTAGGTGGGAATGATGAAGGAATTTGTGGGGGTTCACCAAATATGGACCTATTTTCCTTTATTCCATTAGGAAATGAGATCCACACAAAGAATTGACTTACAACCCTTAGGTGAGTCAAATCAATAAGGGAAACTACTAATTTCCTTATGATTAAGGATGGAGGTATTAGCCTAAACAACACTTTTGGGAGAAAAAATTAAAAATAGAAAATCTTCTCAATTATGCTCATCCAAACTTGAAGCATCAATTTAAAGCTCAATACAAACAAAAATAGAAATTTTTCTATAGATCTGAGAAGGGTTAAACACTGTGCACCAGTCACCAAAAGGTTGTTTTGGGAGGCAAACTAGGACTAATTCACCTATAGGAAAATGGGTCTTTGTGTAGACGTTTCAACCAGCTTTCGGGAGCCTTTGATAATAGCATGTAGCTTCTATTTGATCGAGCTTTTAGTGTCAAAAAGTGGGAAATTAGATCTATAAGTGAGATTCCATTATTTGACAATTTTTTTTATAACTTTTTCAATTTTTCTCTTCAAGATATCTTCAATCTTTCTTCAACCTAAGATCCACAACACAAACATAAGAGGGAAAAAATGTTTTCTTTTGGTGAATGGTGGTTTTCCTTGGTCAAATGTCCTCACTTGGGTTATTAAACCTTGAATTGAAATAATGAAATGTGAAAGGAATGATGAATGAACAATGCTATGTTACAACTCACCAAACCCTTGAATAAACCTTTGGAATGCTGAAATGTTGATGTTGATCTTACATGAAATGAATTCAATGCATGTGGATCTTGATGTTAGAAATATGACTTGAATGCTACTTGGATCTTTGAAACCTACATCACAATGTTAGCTCTAAAACATGCATGATTGCAAAAGAATTTGATATGATTCTTGAGATCTTGATTGCTGTAATAAATCACTGATAAATTCTCTTGAATTCCCTAGCAATACTATTAGCTCTTATGAAACTTGCACTTGAAATCTAGGATTTGAATGATAAAATAACCTTGTATTTATAGGTATGTATCCTTAATTTCTCAAAAATTAAACATTACAAGACAACATCAAAATTTGAATTGAGGGACACTAAAATACCACCAAAAACAATTTAAATTTAGGTTAAAAGGCCTAGGGAGGACCCATTCACCCATGGGTGAATGGTGTTGGATCTCAGTTGTGTTTATGGTTTGTCCTTGATGACAAAATCTCTTTCAGTTGGTTTCCTTGTCAGGATGGTTCTTTTTGCATACCACAAGTGTATTTCACAATATTACAAGCCATTTGATTACATTCCTTGAACTCACATTTTTAAAGGCATTACAGTTACCTTGGTTCTGACATCTCATTTGTCTAATTTTTTTGTTTGTTTCTCATTAGGGCTTACACTTATCAGCGTGAGAATGGCAAGGTCTCCCTGATCCATTTTCAAATGTCTGTGTTTCCTTTCGGCAAGACATTTTTGATGTCATAACGATTTGATTTTACATACAGAAAGCTTTCGGTGTGACATTGATCATGGTCTTAGCGAAAAGAAAAAAGTCTATTGGCATGAGGTTTGTTCACCGCTGAGAGGTCTTACTGAATGAGTCGGGTCTAACCAACTTATACATGAGGAAGTGCATCGGCATAAGAAATCCCTATTGGCATGTAGTTTCATCAAGTGCTTTGTGTCTTGGCGACCGGCACAAGAAAGAACATTTCGGCAAGTGTTACACCATCGGTATGTGGTCATAGCAAAATTGGTATGTCACACTGAATGCCGCTGAAAAATTGTATATCGGCATGAGTTTAAGGCTTCAGTGTAGTGTCTTAGCGAAATTGTTATGTCTCACTGACCATATGCATGTG
Source organism: Sequoia sempervirens (assembly GCA_007258455.2). Taxonomy (NCBI): domain Eukaryota; kingdom Viridiplantae; phylum Streptophyta; class Pinopsida; order Cupressales; family Cupressaceae; genus Sequoia; species Sequoia sempervirens. The sequence goes on along the minus strand of VDFB02060380.1, from coordinate 8,831 downwards.
GATGTCTTTCGGCGATACATTCATGTGGTTTTGGCGACCGAGGATGAACATATCAGCAGGAGTGTTGTATTCGGAATGTGGTCTCACCGAAGACATATTGTCTCACCGATCGTGCACCGAAAGGTCTTATCGGCAAAGGTTTTGCTTCAATGTAATGTCATAGCGAACCCACCAAGTCTTGGTGACTAAGTCTTGAGGGGCTTTCGGTGAAAGTAAAGGTTGGTATTGTCTCAGTAACTCAGAGTGGATAAAGTTTTTCAGTATGACATAGTGTGCTCTCTGAGAGGTCTCCCCGACATTGATATGTCTTAGCAATACGAAAAACAAAAGGAACATTTTGGTATGACTCATGTGCTCGAAGAAAGGTCTTGGCGAGTTTGAATTCTTATACCAACTGACAACATAAAGGCATACATCTTGGTAAGAGCTAGGGTTTTCGGCGTGAGGTCTCGGTGAGCGACCTCCAGTCTCGCTGATGGAACACAAAAGGTCTTTGTCAGCATAGGAACAGTCTTGTCTCAATGACACAAAAGATGGTTGGTGACTTTTGGTATGACTCAAGCAATCTACAAGATGTCTCCCCAATGGTTTGAAGTTACAACGACATATAGGACAGATGGACTCGTCGGCAAGAAAAACCATGTGTCACGGCGACCAATGTGTATCAAGTGGGCTTTTGGTAAAACATAGTGTGGTCTACAAGATGTCTTTTCGATATCAAAAGGCTATAGCAATAGTGAATGAAACAAAAGGGCACGTCTCGATGAGAAAGACTCTTGTGTCTCAGCGACTAACAAATATAACAGAAATGTGATCTTGGGGAAACATAAAAGATCTTCGATATGGTTTCTCCCCAATAGCAGAAGGTCATGGCGATGCACAGGGACAAAGAAATGATCAACATTATAATTGCCTTCAGCATACTTGTCTGGATGTCTCAGGGAATGGTTAACGAAGACTCAAAACACTGTGGTCGACATCATGGATTGGCATCGAATCTCATAACCGTTACATGGAAAAATATTCATTGAGTTTCCTTTTTGAGTGGTTGCATTTTTGAAATAATGGATGATTTTCAATTCTCTGGATAAGCATTACTATTGATTTTTACCATCATCTACAATCTGTCATTATTCAGCCTCATATTCAAAAATTAGCAAGAGAATTTTAGAATCTGGTGAAAAATGCTTTTTGAAGATTTGTTCATAACTGACATACTTGAAATGTTTTTATAAACCTGTATTAAAAATAGTGAGGGTTGGTGATTGTAATTCTCTGGTTGTAATCCTTATGGTATTATGTAGACGAGAAAATAGAGAAATATGTGCTTAACTGAAAATAGAGAGATCCTATGATATTATGAGTGTAATTCTAAAATCTGAGTAAGGGGTTGGTGCTCCTTGAGATTGGTGTCTCTAAATGAGGGGTTGGTGCTCAGAAATTAGCCTATAAGGCATTGTTAACAGTGGTTTTGAAGATTAAGCTAGTAAGGCAGTTTAGGAGTGGTTTTTATACCCCAGGAGGGTTTTCCACACAACAAAATCTTTTGTCTCTTTGTTCTTCTGTGTGCTCTATGCTTTACAGTGTTGTTGTTTCTATTCACTGATTATTACTTTTCTCAATTCTGTTTATGAATGATTACATTCAACTGATGAATGCTTTAATCAGAGTAATATTGAGATAAAATCTGAGCTATGTTTTTGAATATTTGAAAATTGGTCAAATCTGTTATAACACTGATTCACCCCCCCTCTCAGTGTCATTTTAACTCCAACAATTGGTATTAGAGCATAGGGTCCTCTGATAGGTTTTAATCACCTTGGATTGATCTTGGTCTTGGAGTTTGTTTTAATGGCACATTCTCAAGATGGTGCCCCTGTAACCAGAGCTCAGTTATTTGATGGAACAGATTATGTGTTCTAGAGAATAAGAATGGAATCTTTTCTTGTTTCTTTTGATGTTGATGTTTGGAGCATTATTTTAGAAGATTACAATGTACCAGCCACTATTCCCACTAATGCTGTTGAAAAGAAGAAGTATGAAACAAATGCCAGAGCTAAGCATGCCATCTTGAGTGGGTTAACTAAAGATGTGTTCATTAAAGTCATGCATTGCAAATCTACTCATGGAATTTGGGAAAAACTTGAAACTATATATCAAGGGAATGAGAAAGTCAAACTGGAAAAAATCATTACACTCAAACATCAGTTTGAGGAGTTGAAAATGAAGGATGATGAAAAAGTGGCTGAATATTTCCTAAGAGTTGAGGAAGTTGTCAATTCAATGAAAGGTCTAGGTCAAGAGGTCAATGAATTTGATATGGTCACAAAGGTTGTTAGAACCTTACCGTCCAAATTTGAATCTAAGGTTTCAGCCCTAGAAGAAAAGAAACACTTTGATAAACTTACCTTAGATAGCCTACAAGGAATACTTACTACCTATGAAATGAGAACTAGCAAAAACAATTCAATAGGAAAAGAAACTACCTTTAACACTGAAAAGAAAGAAAAAGTCAAAGTCAGTGAATCAGAGTTGTCTGATTCTAATGAATCCCATTTTGTTAGAAGATTTAAAAAGGGATCAGGAAAATATAAGGGAAAACTTCCCTTTAAATGTTTTAACTGTGGAAAAATAGGTCACTTTGCTGCAAAGTGTCCCTATGATGATCAAATCAGTGACAATGAGAAATCTAAAAAATATCCTAAGAAGAAGGCCTAAGTTAAACCTAAACAGAATTTCAACTTCATAAAGAAGAAGAGTTTATTTAGCAAAGATGAAACTGATTTTGAGTCTAAAGATTCATCAACAGAAGAAGATGAAAACTTGTTCATGGCTGAGATTACTCAGCAAGAAGATTCAAACACCATTGACATTGAAGAAGGTGAGGTAGATCTTGAAAGTGAGCTAAAATGTGCTTTAAAAGAGGTCAGAAAACTTAAAAAACAAGTTCTTGCTCAAGAACATAACCAAATCAAGAAATGGTCTCTCTAAAAACTCAGCTTGAAGAAGCTAAAAGAGTTGAAGACTGCCTTCGAGAGACTGTAAGCTACAAAGATCAAGAAATTCAAAAACTGGAACAAGAAGTAGTCTGTCTTAGGAAGGAAATTGAAAAATATGAAAGCACTCTAAAACTGAATGAGATGCTCAGCAAGTAGATGTACAAAGATAAAATTGGTGTTGGTTTTGAAAAAGGTGAATGCTTAATTGACCATGCAAAACAAAACCCCTCTTCTGAAGTCAAAGGTTCAGGTTCAAATCACTCATAATTTGGTAAGGATCATGTTCAGTCTTTAAGAGGTAATAGATCTTCATACAAAGTCAATCCTTTTTTCTATGGTTATTGTTTTTTTTGCAACAAATTTGGTCATAAGGTGAGCACTTGTAGGCTTATGAATTCTAGAATGCCCAGGTTTGGTCTTAAGCAACACCATGGTTTTGTTAGACATATCCGATGTTTTAAATGCAATACTTTGGGACATTCTATCAAACATTGCAGAGCTGATCTGCAATCGAAATAGCAGAAAACTAAAAAGGTTTGGAAACCTAAGACTATTAACAACATTGAACAAACTATGTTGGTTCAAACTGATTTTCATCCAAGAAAAAGGACTTATGGGTCCTGGACAGTGGATGTTCTAACCATATGACTGGCGACAAGGATAAGTTTATAAATCTTGAAGATTATGTAGGTGGATATGTTAAGTTTGGTGATAACTCTGGTATTCAAATTAAAGGTAGAGGTTCACTTCTTCTGAATGAAGACACTCATATCTATAATGTGTACTATGTGGAAGGTCTCAAGAACAATCTTCTAAGTGTTAGTCAAATCTATGATAGTGGTTACCATGTTCTTTTCACTTCATAGGGATGTGAGATTAAGAACAAGCTTGGAAAGGCTATTGCAGCTGGAAAGAGCACAAAAGGAAATGTGTACAATCTTCTTGACACATCAAGAAATGACAATAATCAAGGTATGTGTCTAATGGGCCAAATTGAAGAGAACTAGTTATGGCATAAAAGATTAGGACACATAAACTTTGAAAATCTGGTTAGAATCAATAAAAATCAGAATGTTAGAGGTCTACCAATTCTTAGCAAGCCAGAAAACTCTGTGTGCAAAGAATGTTTAAGTGGTAAACAAACTAAAATCAACTTCAAAATAAAAGAACATTCTTCTTCAAAACCATTATAGCTTGTGCATATTGATTTATGTGGACCAACCATAACAAGGTCTAGTAATGGTGAAAGGTACTTTATGTTGTTTGTGGATGATTATACTAGAATGGTTTGGGTCACATCTCTTAAGCACAAATCAAAAGCATTTGAAAGGTTTAAAATCTTCCATAAAATGGTAGAAAAGGAATCTGATCTGAAACTTAAATGTCTGTGATCTGACAAAGGAGGTGAGTTCACTTCTCAAGAGTTTATTGATTACTGTGAACTACACGACATTAAAAGATAGTATGCTGCAACAAAAACACCTCAACAAAATGGGGTAGTTGAATGTAAGAATAGAACTGTAAAAGAAATGGCTAGAACCATGCTAGATGAAGCTAAGTTGATTGATATGTACTGGAAAGAAGTTGTTCATACAGCTATATACATTTTGAATAGAGTGTAGCTTAGGGTGAAATCTAAACACACTCCTTATGAACTTTGGTATGGAAAAACTGCTTATGTCAAACACTTTAAAATTTTTGGAAGTAAGTGTTTTATCAAGAAAGATGATGATAACCTTGGGAGTTTTCAATCAAAGAGTGATGAGGGTATCTTTTTGGGATACTCAACTCACAAAAAAGCTTATAAATGCCTCAACAAAAGGCTTAATAAGATTGTTGAAGTTGTTAATGTAAAATTTGATGAAAGACCACATTTGTATGCTGAATCTTTGCAGGATAATGAGGAAGAAGAACTTGAACTAGAAATAATTTCAGAAAGAGCTGAAACAACAAAGCCTAATACAGATCTAGCAAGCCCTAAAAATGAAACAACAAGTCCTGAAAAGGTTGCATCAAAAGCTCTAGCTAAATATCACCCCAAAGATCAGATTATTGGGGATAAAAATGCAGGAGTTCAAACTAGAAGAAAGGTTGCAGAATCTAATGAAAAGGCACAAATTTCTTTTTGTTTAGTTACCCAGTTTGAGCCTAAAATTTTTAATGAAGTCTGCTTACAGTTTGTTGGCTCACAAGATCAGGTGGCTGATATTTTTACTAAGCCCTTAGCTAAAGAGTTATTTGAAAGGTTGAGACTTCGATTGGAAGTTATCTCTCAATCTTTACTTCTCTGATTTTACAAGCATTGGCTTAGGGGGAGCATGTTATATACTTTGATTCACTTAAAGCTATCCTACAATCTTGGTTGTTGTACTGGTACTCTTTTTTTTGCAGCTGTTTCTCATGATATTTTGGTTGGCTTCTCAGTTGTGTTATGGAAATGCAAATTTTCTTCTATTCTTTGCCTTGAGGCAAAAAGGGGGAGATTCATTTGTGTTTTTCCATCAAGGACAATGGGGGAGTTTGTTGGATCTCAGTTATGTTTATGGTTTGTCCTTGATGAAAAAATCTCTTTCAGTTGGTTTCCTTGTTAGGATGGTTCTTTTTGCATACCACAAGTGTATTTCACATGATTACAACCCATTTGATTACATTCCTTGAACTCACATTTTTGAAGGCATTACAGTTACCTTGGTTCTGACATCTCATTTCTCTAATGTTTTTGGTTGTTTCTCATTCAGGCTTACACTTATCGGCATGAGAATGGCAGGGTCTCCATGATCCATTTTGAAATGTCTGTGTTTCCTTTTGGCAAGACATTTTTGATATCATAACGATTTGATTTTACATACAGGCAGCTTTTAGCGTGACATTGATCATGGTCTTAGCGACAAAAGAAAAGTCTATTGGCATGAGGTTTGTTCACCACTGAGAGGTCTTACCGAATGAGTCGAGTCTCACTGACTTATACATGAGGAGGTGCATCAGCATAAGAAATCCCTATCGGCATGTAGTTTCATTGAGCGCTTTGTGTCTTGGTGACCGGCACAAGAAATAATATTTCGGCAAGTGTTACACCATCGGTATGTGGTCACAACGAAATTGGTATGTCACACTGACCGCTATTGAAAAATTGTATATCGGCATGAGTTTAAGGCTTCCATGCAGTGTTTCAGTGAAATTGTTATGTCTCACTAACCATATGCATGTGGACGTCTTTCGGAGAGACATTCACGTGGTTTCGGCAACTGAGGATGAACATATCGGTAGGAGTGTTGTATTTGGAATGTGGTCTCATCGAAGACATATTGTCTCACTGATCGTGCACTGAAAGGTCTTATTGGCAAAGGTTTTGCTTCAGTGTAATGTCATAGCGAACCCGTCAAGTCTTGGCGACTAAGTCTTGAGGGGCTTTCGGCGAAAGGTTGGTATTGTCTCAGTGACTCAGAGTGGATAAAGTTTTTTAGTACGACATAGTGTGCTCTCTGAGAGGTCTCCCCGACATTGATATGTCTTGGCGATACGAAAAACAAAAGGAACATTTTAGTATGAATCATGTGCTCGAAGAAAGGTCTTGGCGAGTTTGAATTCTTATACTGACTGACAACATAAAGGCATACATCTCGGTAAGAGCTAGGGTTTTTGGCGTGAGGTCTCAGTGAGCAACCTCTAGTCTTGCCGATGGAACACAAAAGGTCTTTGTCAGCATAGGAACAGTCTTGTCTCAATGACACAGAAGATGGTTGGTGACTTTTGGTATGACTCAAGCAATCTACAAGATGTCTCCCCGATGGTTTGAAGTTACAGCGACATACAAGATGGATGGACTTGTCGGCAAGAAAAACCATGTGTCACAGCGACCAATGTGTATCAAGTGGGCTTTCGGTAAAACATAGTGTGGTCTACAAGATGTCTTTTCGATATCAAAAGGCTATAGCAATAGTGAATGAAACAAAAGGGCATGTCTCGGTGAGAAAGACTCTTGTGTCTCAGCGACTATAACAAATATAACATAAATGTGATCTTGGGGAAACATAAAAGATCTTCAATATGGTTTCTCCCTGACGACAAAAGGTCATGGCGATGCACAGGGACAAAGAAATGATCAATGTTATAATTGCCTTTGGCATACTTGTCTGGATGTCTCAGTGAATGGTTAACAAAGACTCAAAACACTATGGTTGACATCATGGATTGGCATCGAATCTCAAAACCATTACATGGAAAAATATTCATTGAGTTTCCTTTTTGAGCAGTTGCATTTTTGAAATAATGGATGATTTGCAATTCTCTGGATAAGTGTTACTATTGATTTTTACCATCATCTACAGTCTGTCATTATTCAGCCTCATATTCAAAAATTAGCAAGAGAATTTTAGAATCTGGTGAAAAATGCTTTTTGAAGATTTGTTCATAACTGACATACTTGAAATGTATTTATAAACCTATGTTGAAAACAGTGAGGGTTGGTGATTGTAATTCTCTAGTTGTAATCCTTATGGTATTCTGTAGATGAGAAAATAGAGAAATATGTGCTTAACTGAAAACAGAGAGATCCTCTGATATTATGAGTGTAATTTTGAAATCTGAGTAAGGGGTTGGTGCTCCTTGAGATTGGTGTCTCTAAATGAGGGGTTGGTGCTCCTTGAGTTGGTGCTCAGAAATTAGCCTATAAGGCATTGTTAATAGTGGTTTTGAAGATTAAGCTAGTAAGGCAGTTTAGGAGCTGTTTTTATACCCCGGGAGGGTTTTCCACTTGGAAAAAGCTTTTGTCTCTTTGTTCTTCTGTGTGCTCTCTGCTTTACAATGTTGTTGTTTCTATTCACTGATTATTACTTTTCTCAATTTTGTTTATGAATGATTACATTCAACTGATGAATGCTTTAATCAGAGTAATATTGAGATAAAATCTGAGTTGGTCAAATCTGTTATTACACTGATTCACCCCCCCTCTCAGTGTCATTTTAACTCCAACAAATGGGTCCCACACACCTAATCTTGGAACACACATTGCTCAAGGTAAAGTGTTATGTGTTGGAATTAATTATTGTTGGGTTTCTCATTTGAAAAATGTAATTTATTAGTACTGTGGATGTAAAATAGGGCTTATCAATGCATTCAAGTCCAATTTAATTGAGGGTCTCAAGAAAAGTGTGAAAATGTAAAGGAGTACATTTTCCTACACTACATTTAGCCCCCACTTTAGTGAGAAGATGACCTTGCATCAAACTAACACTAAATTAGACAATCAAGAGAGGTCTAATTATAAAATTTATGGGAAGATAAGATGACAAAGTTCAAGGATGATGATAAATCCCCCAAGATCTAATATCTCATGAAAAAACAACAAGGGCACGAAGAGACGCATACCTTTGTTAAATATGCAATAATAATGTCAAGATACTCAATCATATAGCATCAAAGATTAAAAGAAAGAAAAAAGAAAAAAAAGAAAAAAGGGCTGGATCAAGCCTTGGATGTTTGTCCAACTCACTTTGGATCAAGCTATGGATGTTTTTCCAAAAAAAAATTATAGGTTGTACACTATGAAAATAGCAATGTGCTCACATGGGCTAGTGAAATCTGCTAGCCACTAGGTGAGCCCCCAAAGAGTGGCCAATGAGAGAGTCTTATTAGGCTCCCATTGAACTAACCATACCAAAGTTATACCTCTTGATAACTATGATAAGGCACCACACAATATGAACTTTGAGCTTCATAAGGCTTAGCAAGCTACATTATGCTAAGCACTCATGAACAAACATGGCCCTACTAGGAAGTAAGGTGTGTTATGCTTGGCGGCCATGAAAAAGGGTTGAAAATTTGAGCTTTACA
>VDFB02060379.1:0-16937 GCA_007258455.2 Sequoia sempervirens | reverse complement strand
TCAAGGGATTCCCAATCCCACTAAAATGCATGTAACTCCACAACTGCGGTTATGCCACTTCCATAATAGCATTTTGCAACTTATCTTTATGTTATGCTCCTGATTTCTAGAACCTCAATCTCCTTGTTTCAAACCATCAGCTCCACAACTGCCTCTTGGCATCTTTTCAACAATGACTATGTGGTTAAAACACATTTTACACCCTACTTTCAAACATAAGTTGTCTAAGCTAAATGTAACTACATTTATCAACATAACAACTAAGATGATATTAATCATGATGATTAACTCATCACACACACAAATGCAAGATCTACTAAGATCAAAACAAACACAATAAAGTCCTAATTTGGCCAAGATCAGGTACAAGCCAAAATTGTGCAAACCAAAATGGAGGTCAGCCTAGGTGCTCCTGCACCATCCTCCCTAAAACAGAAAAGTCAATCCACCCTTGGATTGAGCAAGTTAGGATCAATTCCCAACTTCCTAAATTCTGCCTCCTTGACCCATACTGCATCTGAATCAGGTTGTCCATGCCTCTTGATCAGGTGTTCTTTGTATTCTTTGGTCCGGGTTTTCTTGTAAACTCTAGTGTCCAATACCTTATCAACTTGTTTGACTGCAGTGGAGGGCAGTTTGAGCTGTTCTACATCTTGAATCACTTCTTGGATGGTCTGATCCATGTTTGGTGGTGGTCCTCTATAATGGACTAGGTCTGCAACATTGAAAATAGGGGACAGTCCACTGTCATCTGGTAATTGCACTTTAACTGCATTATTGCCATACTTCTCCAAGATAGGACAGGGACCTATCCTCTTCATTTGCAGCTTGTGAGGAACTCCTTTCTACAATCTAGCCTTGTTCAAATGCACCATGACTAAGTCTCCCACATTAAACTGAACCTCTCTCCTATGCTCATCCACTTTGGTTTTATGTTTCATGGTATTCTTTGCCAAGGTTTTTCTGACTGTCTCATGAATTTCCTGCATTGCATAAGCAAAATCATCTGCATAGCCACTTCCCTTGACTCCATCCTTCAGCTCTCTCAGCTCATAAACACCTCTAGGGTGTAGTCCATAAACAATTTCAAAGGGACTCTTCCCTGTGGATCTATTGACTGTATCATTATATGCATATTCAGCCTGCCCAATAATCTGATCCCATTGTTGACCATACTCCTTGGTCAAGCATCTTAGAAGGTTTCCAAGTGTCCTATTCACAACTTCAATCTAACCATCAGTTTGTGGATGGTATGCAGATCCAAAGGACAGATTGGTGGCCATTCTTTGCCAAAGAGTCTTCCAAAAATGACTCATAAACTTGGTATCCCTGTCTGATACAATGCTGATTGGTAAGCCATGAATCCTTACTATCTCTTTGAAGAAAAGGGAGGCTATTTGACTGGCATCATTGGTTGTTTTGCAGGGTATAAAGTGGGCCATTTTGCTGAATCTGTCAACCACAACATACTCACTATCCATACCTTGCCTTGTCTTGGGTAAACTGACTACAAAGTCCATGCTTAAGCATTCCCATGGCCTAGAAGGGATTGGAAGTGGCTGATATAGGCCTGCATTTGAAGAAGTGCCTTTTGCTTTTTGACACACTACACAACTCTCTACATATTTCCTGACATCTAGGTTCATCTTAGGCCAAAAATAAAACCTTTGGACAAGCTCTTGAGTTTTGGTGATTCCAAAATGACCACTCAATGCACCATTATGCTTTTCTTGAATTAAGTTCTCCCTAATAGAACCTCTAGGAACACAAAGTTGATTCCCTTTAAACAATAAATCACTTTGCAAGGTATACTCAGCATATTTTCTATGGAAATGGTTCTTATACTTAACACATACCTTATAAATTTCTGCAAAGTCTTCATCATCTGCATATAGGTCTTTGAAGTGATCTATTCCCATGCTCTTCAACTGAATTTCTTGAATGGTGAGAACTCTCCTGCTCAATGCATCAGCCACCTTGTTGAGAGCTCCTTTCTTGTGCTTGATGTTGAAGGTGTAAGCTTGCAAGTACTCCACCCATTTCATGTGCCTATGACTTAGCTTCTCTTGTGAATTCAGAAAATTGAGTGCTTGATTGTCTGAGTACACAATGAATTCTTTGGGAAGTAAGTAGTGCCTCCACTTCCTTAGTGCTTGGACCAATGCATACATCTCAAGGTCATAAGAAGAGTACTTCTTCTTGGCTTCACTTAGCTTCTCAGAATGAAAAGCCACCGGTCTGCCCTCTTGACTGAGAACAGCTCCAATTGCTACATCACTTGCATCACATTCAATGGTGAATAGCTTCTCAAAACTTGGCAACACCAAAACAGGTTGGGTAGCTATCTTTTCCTTCAGCAACTCAAAACTCTTGTTAGCTTGCTCATTCCATAAAAATTTGGTTTTCATGCCTCCTTTAATGGTATCCAACATAGGAGCACAAATTGCACTAAACTACCTTATGAATTTCCTATAATACTGAGCAAGACCATGGAAGCTTCTTACCTCTGTTGCTGTCTTTGGAGTAGGCCAATTAAGAATGGCTTCTACCTTGCTGCTGTCCATCTTCAAGTTGCCATGTGATAGCACAAAACCAAGGTACACCAGCTCTATTTTGATGAACTCACACTTTTCTAGATTGATCTTCAGCTTCTCCTCCTGAGCTTCTTGAAAATCAACTCAATATGATGGAGGTGCTCTTCTCTTGTTCTGCTATAGATTAGTATATCATCAAGATACACTACTACAAACTTTCCAATGTAGTCCTGGAGAATTTCATTCATGAGTCTCATGAATGTGGAGGGGGCATTAGACAACCAAATGGCATTACTAGCCACTCATAAAGACCCTCATTGGTTTTGAAGGCTATTTTCCACTCATCACCCTCATGTATTCTAATTTGGTGGTAACCACTCTTTAAATCTATCTTGGTATAGTACCTAGCTTCACCTAGACAATCCATGAGATCTTCAATCCTAGGGATAGGGAACCTATACCTGATGGTTATCTTGTTTATTGCCCTGGAATCAGTACAAAGCCTCCATTCTCCTCCTTTCTTAGGTGCTAAGACAGTGGGTACTGCACAAGGACTAATGCTTTTCCTAATGAGACCTTGGTCAAGTAGTTCTTGAATCTGCCTAGCTATTTCCTCATTTTGCTGAGGTGTCATCTTGTAGGCTGCTTTGTTTGGAAGGGTGGCTCCTGGTATCAAGTCTATCCTATGACTTATGGCTCTTTTAGGAGGTAAGGTTGCTGGTTGACCACTACTTACAATGCTTTCATATGTCTGCAACAAGTCCTGAATCTCCTTGGGTAATTCTTGCTTTTCAGCTGCCTTCTCTTTGCTTACTTCTCTTGGCTTTATCATTACTGCATAGCCAACTCCTTCTCCTTCTTCCAAGGCCTTTAAGAACTCTTTTTCACCAGTTATAAGCAGCTTAGAACCTGCTGTCTGCACCTTATTATCTTCCAACAAATATTGAATCTTGTAGGTTACTTTGTCCTTCTTGAAGGTGTAAGAATTCTTGGCTCCATCATGCACAGCTTGACGGTCAAATTGCCAAGGCCTACCTAGGAGCAAGTGGCATGCATCCATAGGCAATACATCACACAATACCTTGTCATTGTACTTGCCAATTGAAAACTCTACCCATGCTTGTTCATTCACCAAGACATGCTGACCCTTATTGAGCCATGTGACCTTGTAAGTATTTTTGTGAGGTATCCTTGTCAATTTCAGTTTGTTGATTGCCTCCTCTGACACAATATTGTCAATAGAACCTGAGTCTATGATCACCTTGCACACTTTCCCCATCATCTTGCACTTTATCCTAAACAAGGACCTTCTTTGGCTTGGCTCTTCTTTGATTAAATTCCTTCTCATCATGAGATTTTCACCTTCCTCTGAGTTCAAGGGTACTTCTGATTGTTTATTTGCTGCAGTTGTTTCATCTTGAATCAGATTGGTTCTCTTATCTCCTCCATGAGAAGTGCTACCCTTCTCAGGACATATATAGGCCAGGTGTCCTAATTGGTTGCAATGATAGCATTTCATGTTGGTGAAGTAACTGCCTCTTCCTTGTCCACCACTTCTTCCTCTGGAGCTGAAACCTCTTCCTCTACCACCTCTACTAGAGCTTCCTTCTTGCTGTTCAGAAAATCTGACTTCTCCTTGGGCTCTTGATTCTGAGCTTCTTCCACTATAACTTCCTCTTTGTCCTCTGTTGTCTTTCCCTTTACCTCTGCTTTTGGGATTTTGTTGTTTCTTTTTTCCTTTCTCTTCTATTTTCAAAGCCATTTGATAGCATTGGCATACTGTTTTGAAGTTTACCAAACTCATGTCTTCCTGAATAGACCATTTGAGTCCATTTAGATACCTTGCTAGCTTTATGCTATCATCTTCAACCACTTTTGATCTAAGGCACAATTTTTGAAACTCCTCTGTATATGTTTGAACATCCATGTCTTTTTGCCTCAAATTGTGTCTTCTCCTGTGCAACTGGACTTCATAATCATCAGGGAGATAAGTCTGCCTTATCTTAGTCACCATTCCTCTCCATGAAACTATAGGACCTTTTCCTTCTTTCTCTCTTTCAGATTGCACAAACTTCCACCATGTGAGAGCTGCTCCTCTCAACCTTGACTTGGCCACCTTTACCTTTTGAGCCTCTGTTATGCCATCACACTCAAAGTGATTTTCAATGCTCTCAATCTAGTCTACAACTGAATCAGGGTCCATTTGTCCACTGAAAAGTGGTACACCATCCAATGCTTTACCACTCAAGGCCTGCAATGCCTTCAAGAATGGTTCCTCTGCAAGAACATGATCAGGCTTTGGAGCTTCCTCCTCCAATTCCACTTCTTTTTCCTTGGCTTCCTACTCTTCCTTCTTCTTAATCTTGTCCTTCACAGTATCTGTTGTTTCTTGGACTTCATCCAAGAGTCTCTCCATCTGAGATATCCTTTCTCTGAGCAATCGGTTATCTTCCTCTTGCTCTTCTACCTTCTTTGCTAGTTCTGCATTTGTCACCATGGTTCCTTCCTCTGGTGTATTCTCTCCTACTGACTCAGTGGATTTTCTCATTAATCATAAGCCTTGAATCCAACTCCTTGCTCTTATACCAATATGGTGTATGATAACCTCCAAAGGCTGCTTGCACTGCCTTGTAGAAGACTTTACACTGTCTCCTGCCTAGAACCTACTACCAAGGGTTCTCGTTGAGCTCAAAAGACCATCCTAGTCCTGCTCCAACTCTTCTCAAAGAGTTCTCCACTAGTGCCTTACCTTTGGAAGACCCACACCTTCTTGCAACTTATTACTCTTTCTTGGACTTAGACGGATCTAAGTGCCAATGTCTCTAACTGACTTCAACTCTTTGCAGGGGAGATAGGTACTCTGTTTCCATGCTTTTCAACACCAATGGAACACATTTTGATGACTGTTTAGGTTTCAATGCACCCGATCTCAAGAACTTTCCTTGGTAAGGCCTAATCTCTACTAGCCCTTACCAGTCACTATTTTGCTTTTTATGCCAAGATTCTCCACTGTACCTAGCGGAAAAATCACCTTTTTCTGACACCCTTTTGGGTTTTTTAAATCTTTCATGGGTTGTCAAGTCCTTATCTTTACTGTACAGCTGATTCCAAAGTTCTTGGATTGGAGGGCTAATTCACCTTGCATCTAGGGTTTGACTGATTCTTAAGTCACAACTACCTCCAGTTGATTATTGGAAGCCTCAAACCTTTTGGAAAGTAAAAATCCTATCTTTCCCTCCCTGGAACTGTACGAATTTCGTACGGTGTTCTTTTCCCCTGCCTTGGTTATTTAATTTTCACCCTAATTCCCTAACCGGGCAGTCCTAGCTTGCCTAGGGTTTGGGTAAAATACTCTTGGCTCCATGTTCTAAGCTTCCTACTGTCAAATATTTTCTAATTGCTAACTCTACTCCCATATTCCACCAGTCTCAGGAGGACCCTGCGGCCAATGGCTATGTGGGAGTCATTTCAAAAGCGACTGTTCAAAACTGCACTTAAAATACTTCCTAAACTCTAATCTATAAAGTCTAAACTACTATTCTAACATAAGCAACCTGCATATAGAAGGAGAATGACTTAAAATATACTATGAACTCCAATGCAAGGAATAAACAATATTTACAAAGTCTTTTATAGCCCTGCTTGAAAACACACGGGATTTATAAACACAGACTGTGTGCAGAAAATCAGAATTATTGTCAAACTATCCTCTATTCTTCACACAAGACTTAATTACTAGTCAGAAATTGTTCTATACTACCTAGTAAATATAAACACAGTATTAAATCAACTGGTACAACATCTTCAAGTTCGCTGTTTCTCAAAAGACACGGGCTGATACAGAAAATACATAATTTATCTATTGTTTGCAGCCCTAACTTATCTTCAACGCATGTATTCACAGTCAATGAACTATCCACAAAAGAAAAGAAGCTGGAATAAATTAAATAAACCCAAATCTAACAAAGATCAGTGTGTATATTCCATAAACCTCACGGTTGTCTGAAAACACATGGGGTTTTCAGCAACCACAAAAAAACACAAAAGAAATGCAGAAAAACTACAAAAAACTCTATTCACACTGAATTCTTTTTTTTTTTACAAAAGCATGCTCTCTTCTCATCCCGAGCCTTCACACCTATCTACAAGTCTTTTTCCACATTCAAAGGCAGTTGGTCGAGCCTTTTCCCTAATTTCAAGGGATTCCCAATCCCACTAAAATGCATGTAACTCCACAACTGCGGTTATGCCACTTCCATAACAGCATTTTGCAACTTATCTTTATGTTATGCTCCTGATTTCTAGAACCTCAATCTCCTTGTTTCGAACCATCAGCTCCACAACTGCCTCTTGGCATCTTTTCAACAATGATTATGTGTTTAAAACACATTTTACACCCTACTTTCAAACATAAGCTGTCTAAGCTAAATGTAACTACATTTATCAACATAACAACTAAGATGATATTAATCATGATGATTAACTCATCACACACACAAATGAAATATCTACTAAGATAAAAAAAAAAACACAATAAAGTCCTGATTTGGCCAAGATCAGGTACAAGCCAAAATTGTGCAAACCAAAATGGAGGTCAGCCTAGGTGCTCCTGCACCATGGGATCCTGGAACTGAACAACCTCTGCATCTCAAATTCTCTCTAACATGTTTTATACCCATCCCATTGTTTGATGCAATGTGTGCATATGCCTCCAATAGGTCCTCAGCCAAACAATGCAGAGTCATGTGTGACATATCTCCTATAAGTGCATCAAGCTGTGTAGGAGTAGGGATGTCGGCCACTGTAAAAGGATCCATGGTGGTCCACTTTGTTGAAAATGGTGTGGATTGAGAATGTCTGGACATCAAATACTGACCTACATGATCATCAGATATCCTAGTGGTGGCAGCCGCAATGTCACCGATAGTGTCAATTGCTTCCTTTTGGGAAGCAACGACAACCTCATCTACTACGGGGGCTAGAGATGGGGTGAGAGCAAGAGACCTGTCACCAACCAATACCCTAAACACTAGGGGTGGTCTATCTGCTCGATGATAGGTGGGCCTTCAGCAATCCTACCATGCCCCTGACCAGCATATAGTGGAATGTCCAGTTATTTAACTTTGAGGCCCAAATGGACCTCAGCATACAACTATTAAACAAAATACAATGGAATCTGGTCATTGTTTGGGTATAGACCATGTGCTGTGAGAAATCGTGGGTAGATCAATGAGGCCATAGCATGATCGACACATCTAGTGACTTGGTATCCCCTAACCTTACGCACATTTTGATAAAATGGAAAACAAGTGGCTTTTATCATTTCTTTGGTGACACTATCACTGTATTTGTTTAAGGGGAACATCACAATGTACTTCTTCCCGCATGCGGGAAAGAATAGCAGTCACTCTGTCTTGGGAATATGCACTAGTCCTCTCAAGTTCATCTTTTAGTTTTTCTAGACTATGCAATATTAACATGCATGGTTCACTATATATCCCGGGTTTGCACCATGTGCTAATGAATCTCTCAATTTTTTTATCTCATTACTAGTATTTGCAAACAAAGAATCAGCCAGTGGAACATGATGCATTTTCCATGTTATATATATATATATATATATATATATATATATATATATATATATATATATATATATATATATATATATATATATATATACAAAGACACCTAAGAGCAATGAGACTTTGGTAAATAATATATCTAGATAAATGGAATACAAATCTAAAATAGAACTTGTAATAATTCATCTACTCATCAATAATATTTTCATACCATTAACAATTTAAAAATAATTGGAAGACAACTATAATCTATAACATAACATTCTTAAATGGTTCAAATTTTAAATGAAACATGAAAGAAAGAATAAGAATACAAAGATTAGTATAAAATTATTTGAAAATAATTGGGGATAAAAATATTTAATCTAATAGTTGTTAACATAAATGAACTTCAATTATATAGCCAATAACATCAAAAAATTATAGATTGGAAAGCAAAATAATCAGACATTTATCATATTTTTATATGTATAAAGTTTAGATACCATCAAACTATTTAAACTTATAGATTGCATAAAGCTATAAATTGAATTTCGTTAAAACTAATTTATTAAGAATCAAATCTAATAAAGTTTGACTTCATTGCATACTTGTTATAAATATCTCACTAATCCAACCATACATATTATATATGTTAAAAATATATATTTACCCTTAAATATATATACTTGTTATAAATATATATTGAAAGAAGATGAAGGTCCTTATTTACCCTTAAATGACATTTAAATTGGATATTTTAATGTTCAATATAATGAAATGTTTAAAAAATGAAAGTGACAATAATATTGAAAATAAAAATGTTGAACATGAATGTGAAAATATTGTAAAATTTGATGGAACACCTATTGATAAGAGTAGCATCATAGAAGAAGAACAAGAAGAAGAAATACATCAACAATTTCTTGACTAATGTGGATATGAACCCTATGACATTGAAATTGCACTCAATAATCGACTTGTTGATAACAATGATTAAATTGATAGCTCACATGAACCAATGAAACTCAATGTGTCTCCAAATTACATAAGAAGAGAGAACCTTTGTGAAGAAGAAAAAGAAATTCAAAAACCATCTTTTTGTAATGAGTTTGTTAAAATTTAAAAACATTCAAGAACCCCAAAATGGTTTGAAATTGATGAGCATAATAGAAATTCTTGAAGGCAAGAGGTCATCACAAACCATTCGGTTGTGGGCTTCAAAAAATTTCAATGAATGGTTTTCCAATAAGATGTATTAACCAAAATATTCCAAATTTTTATACAATTACTAAAGATGTACAAAATGAGACCTTTACTAAATAAATTTCAAAGATTCATGTAAACAAAAAGTTTGATTGAAATAATATTGTTGTTAAAGTTTTTTTTAATGCATTCAATTCTATTGTAAATAATAGTAAGGAAAAAGATAAAAGAGTTGCTCATAGAGTAATAACATCATTAGTAAGAAATTAAAAAATTAAAAAGGCTCAATTATTAAGGTAAACTTGTCTTGAATTAAGCCTAAATCGTAAAACATTATCAAAAGTACTATCAATAAGATCATGATTAGAAAGTCCTATTGAAAATCATACTTGGGCTTTTAGCAGTAGGCTTCCATGAGTCGATAAGAAGCTAATTAATAGCACAAAGGATGAAATTCAACAATTTTGACACTCTAACTCTAGATTTACATATGAGGTTGGAAACAACATTTTTTATACTCTACCTAGGCCATGATTTTGTTATGAGTACGAAGAGTTTATGATAGAAATACATCCATTATTGTTGAGTTAAAAGTAGGTTAAATATTATTTTTCTTAAAAATTCACTTTTATATAAATGTAGGTGTTTTGGAGAACAAAGCTATAGTATGAATAAGTGATTGACATCGATGGCTATAAATTTCAAGGTGGGGACATTCAATATAATTCATAAGGTGTTATAATATTAAATGCTTTCATTGTTTAGTTAGTTTTAATCAATGTTGTATGATTTATTAAACATTTTTTTAATATTTAAATGTAGGTGTTTTGGGGAGTAGAAGTGATAGATCTAGCTCATTGAGAAAGGATATAGGTAGAGAGGAGGAGTGACCTTGACAAGTATTGAGACATGGATCACCTCAGGGTGGTAGATATGAGTGGAACATATCCATAGAGAAGGATAGGCTAAGAGGATAGATATAGGAGACAAATACCTTAGGTGCACCTTTTTAGTTGTGTGTATGCTCTATAGAGTGGATTTACTCATGAGTGCTTTGATGTATTTGAAGACACATTTGTACATGAGAACATAGATAATATGATATGGGAACTATTAGTTGTGTTGATGATGGGTGTGATATTTTATGTGTATGTTGATGATGTGCATGATATATATAGTTATATTTCTTGTATTTGGATGCTCATAGGTATGGATGTTCATGAATATTATGTGTATGTCTAATGGTGGCATGTGGAAGGATAAATATGGCTATTGAAAACTTTACCATTATCTTGACAACTAATTATGGCTATATGATTATCTTATTGTAATGAACCTAAGTTAATTCGATAGATATTAGTGAAGTTGAATTAGGAAGCATGGATTGTGCTTTATTATACACATTTTACGTTTAAAATTATGGGTCTAATTTTTTTGATATTGAAAGTTAGTTAAATTTCTTCAATAGTATATCCAAGGTATAGGGATATATGAGTGGTAGGAGTAGTGTAGGATAAAAATGAGAATTTATAAAGAGGGGAAGGTCTAGAAAGGTAATGACATGGTAATGGAAGGATAGGTTACACTATAAGGTTATATTTTCATAGGATAAGGAGGAATGGTATGAAGAACATATCTACATATAGGATAGTGCTAGTAGTAACAATGGTGTGAACATATATAAAAGGATGGGAGATAAGAAAAATACTAGTGGAGAGAAAGGCGGTAGGACATGGGTGGTGGATCCCATGGAAGTGGTAACTATAGTATGATAGGAGGAATCATTATAAGAGGATGAAGGGTAGATGGATGCATAGAGGGTACAACATTAGTAAAATCCATTAGAGTGGTAATATTATGAATAGTATTAATTCCCTAAGGATAGCCACCTAATACATTATATAAATTACTAGCCAATGAGTGAGGATATTTAGGGTAGAGAGGTGCATCAATACGTAATTATCAATTTAGGAAAATATCTTGTTTAGCAACATATGTATCTAAATCATAGTCTTGATCATTATTTTTCATCTTCTTTAATGTGGCTCTTTATATGGTTGTCATTAGCTATTATGTCAAAAAATGATTCAATCGTCATTTTATTTGCTAGCCATATTAGAGTTAAGATGAAAACTCCATAAAACAAGATTTTAAAGGATATTAATTTAAATAGATAAAAGATCAAGGAAAACACTCTCTTGAACATGCAATATACCCCAATTGCTTAGACAATGCATATTTCCTAATAATGTGTGCAACTAAAAACTAATAACATGTAATGAATGGATGTAGGTGATAATAATTAAATAATCCTAATTGAACTAGGGTTGTCCCTTTTATATATTTAAGAAATTGTAAGAGCATTGTATGAAATTGTAAGATGGGAATTACTTATGAAATGTTATATGACACATAAGATAATAAAAAAGGGGGGTTACACTAGAATATTGATTAGAATTATGAAAATAATCAAGATCATCTTAAATAATGGTTTTGAATATGTCAAAAATGGAGTGTCGGTTATGAGGAGGAGGATTTGAATTTTTTTGACAAGATGTAAAGAATTTGTTAAATACATCCTATAAACCAAGTCAAGGAATATGGTGTTGGAATTTGTGCCAAATTTGGTGCCATTTTTAGGTCATTATTTTGGCTCATGGCTTTGGTAAACCACATTTGGTTTATGGTTTAAATTTTTCCTATTTATGGGTGCTTGAGATGGAGAAAGCATAATGATTTTATAGGTATCATCATGCTACGAGAAATTACTCCATATGAATCACATGTTGATGATACTACTATAAGGGTATGCACATGAATATTTTATTGTAAATGATATTATTATCAAATAATATAATTGGTTCATGTTTTTGGTTGTGGGATTTTTCTTCAAAGAGGATTTTCCCATGTACATAATTATGTTATAAATTTATAATTTATACATTTTTCTTATAACTAAAATTAAATCTATTTTGCATATTTATCTCTTGATAGGTTAATATGGACATTTTTAATGTTACAAATGATACAATTTGTGGTTCTATTTGAACTTCATAACTTTATATTGTTTGTTTCCATATGCTATTAAGTTCTTATATATGTTTCACTTGGTCTTTCCATTTAGGAGTAGGCTATCCATAGCTTTGATTGCTAAAATGGGAAGGCATATTTCATTTACACATAGGACATAAAAATGTATGCAAAATGGGGAAGCAAATCCAATTTGAATTCAACACATTTGAAAAAAATTGCATCTAGGGTTTCAAAATTTAACATATCAATGCATTTTAAACTCTAAAAAATTAGAATTTCTATCTTGGTGCTTTCGTTATGCAAGTCGAGGTTGATGGTTGGAGAGACCAGAAGTTGAAGTTATGTTTGCAAGAATAAATCAATTGTCGCCCGTCATGGTCTCCCTACATAGGCTGTGATGGTACAGAAAGATATTCGTCCGAAGTAATTCTTTTTGGTCATATGTAAGGGGTTCGGTCAAGCCCATGTTGACCCGAACCCATTTCATATGATTTTTTAATTAGGGTTTATGCGTTTAGGTCGAGAACCCGATAGTTCGACTAAACATAGGTGTTTGACCAAACCATTAATGAGGTTCGATCGAAGACCATATGGTTCGGTTGACCTGAGTTGGGAAAAGGAAAAAAATGAAATTTCCTTCCTCATATAAATTGTAAACCACTATTCTGAAGTCACCCATATATGAGCGATTATTTTTGCCATTTGAGGGCATGTGACTTAGTGGTGTGTGATTTTTATGTGCGAATAATGTTATAATCATTCAAAGGCAGAAGTAAAGTGTGAAGAAGAGTGAGAAGAGTTTATGAGCTTAACTGGAATTGTAATCAGACAATAGCAGATGTTATTTTCTTAGTTCAAAATATTCTGGATGTAATCCAAATGTTTCTGTAAGACAATGTGTCTTCCTTTGGGTAGTAAGCCTTGTTGTATTTGAGCAATGAGCTCTAGGAAGTGCGCCTAAATGCATGTGCGCTCCCATTTACAATTTGTGTATACTTTTAATAGAGTATAATCTTGTGGACTAACCTCCACCATGGTTTTTCCCCTAACAGGGTTTCCACGTAAAAATCTTGGTGTTATGTGTGTTTCTAATGTGGTGATGTTTTATGCTTTCATGTTTATTTATCATATCTAAGAATAAGTTTAATAAGTCTATTTTTTGTGACAACTAATTCACCCCCCCCAGTTGTCTTCCCTTGTGTTGCCAACATCCACTTCTTCATAGTAGCTCTTGTCGACATCCCATTTTTTTCAACATCCTCCAGTGCCCTATCCATGTCCTGTGATGACCATTCCCTTTCCTTTAATGCTCTTTCCCACTTGACTGTTTGTGCAACAACCTCCTAGAAAACCTCAACAGGTTCAAGATTCATGTTTACTTCTACAACCAGTTGATGCACATTGGGGACTATTACAGTGTCTTTCTATGTACGTGACTTTGTCTTTGTAGTCTTGTTTTTTGGTTTCAACCTTAGATTACCTTTAGATTGCACCTGCAGATGTTAAAAAAGATGTTTGGAGTAGTTAAATAAAACAAAAATTGAGCATTGTTTAAGTTACAGTGATGCATGAACAATTTGCATTTCTTTAATATGCATCTTGACATTTTCCAATTCATTGCTTAGTTTTTATGAACAGTTTGTAATGCAATTTGTTGACAGTTTGTAATGCAATTGTCTTTATTGTGCATGAATAGTTTGTTTTTATTGTCTTTATTTTGCTTGGTTTTTATGAACAGTTTGTAATGCCATTGTCTTTATTGTGCATGTTGATAGTTTGTTCAATTTTATTATTTGAATTGAAATGACTTAGAGCAGATCTATTTAGTGAGACATGAACAAGCATTGGTTAAACATTGTCAAAACAAAATACAATGGTACAAGTATAGTGAGGTAGAAAACCTCAACTAAAAGACTTGAAGGGAGCTTTCTTGAGTGCAAATTTGAACAATGAATCGTGGAGAGCAAAACATAAATATATAAAATAAATTTCATAGTAATAATCACATAAACAATTACATATATACATATACAAATACACACACACACACACACACACACACACACACACACATATATATGTATGTATATATATATGTATGTGTATATATATATATATGTATATATATATATATGTACATATATATATGTATGTATGTATGTATGTATGTATGTCTTGAAATATATATGTATGGAAATATGTCTATCTATTATTCTAATTTTCCATGCACAATATATATATAGAAAAATACATATATAAGAATAAAATAATATAATTACATGGCAGAATATCTTCGAAATGGAAACAAGTCAATCCATTTTCATATTTGAGAATAAAAAATAAAAATTAAAGGAAAATTGTAGAGTTAGTTTGTGCATTGTCAAAGAGAGGAATACAAGTGCATGGGAAAACACCTTGTAATTGTGAACCAGTGAAACCCTTTCCATAATTGGTAGTAACAATCAAATAAAAAAAACATTTCACAAACAGAACTATTGTGTATGGAAGAACAAAATAATACATAAACATGCTAGAATATCTTTGAAATGAAAACTAGTCATACCATTTTCATATTTTGGAATAACATGAGAATATTATAAGTAAATTGCAAAGTTAAAGTCAGTGCAATGAGCAAGACACGAATGCAAGTGCATGGCAAAAACCCTTGAAATGGTAAACATTAAAACCCTATGAATATTTCCTAGTAACAATCAATTATAACAGACAATATGCAGCATGATATATTGTATCCATTTCCGTATTTGGAATAACAAACAAATGTAAAAATAAAATTGCATTGTTAAAGTTTGTGCAATGACAAACACACGAATACAAGTGCATGGCTGAAAATCAGTCAAACCCTTTCCATATTTCATTGAACAAGTCTAATAGTAATGAAAAACCATTTAAACCAGTCAAACTCATTTCATATTTCATATAAGGAAGAAAATATGAAAAGAAAAATGTAGAGTAAATGGTGTGCAATGAATAACACAAGATATTAAATAACACAATATATTGAAATGCACAATGCAAGGTAAACATCCTGCATGGATGAGTATAGAGGAAATGAAAACTAGTGAAACCCTAAACTTGAACTGAAATGACTTGAGTCATTCATATAAACTATAAATTGAAACCCTAGATATTGAGTTACAGGTCTATGTGACAAAAATTGACAACACATACAACATATTTGCATTCCCAGGCATAACGAACAAAAAAAGAAAAAATCAATGTAAATAGCATAAGTATGAAACCCTTGGTATTTACAGATTTGTGGAGAAAATATTCATAGCATACAACATATTGGCATCTATAGGCATAAAGAATTTGTAGCAGTAGAATACATGTAGCTTCTTAGGATGCTATTGTTGCTTCCTCTAGACTTTCTTCATATTTCTGGAGCAAATTGTATAAATGAAAATGAAAGTGGGACATGCTAAATGGAAATTGCAAGAGATTGAGTAATACATTTTGGAATTTGAAAATATCCTTATATGTTCAATGTTGGTTTGGTATGGAGTCTTTAATTCTTGTCCTTTTATTTTCAAATTTGAATTCTTGATTGGATGCCTTCAATTGTAGAGTTTGTATGTATTAATGGCTTGCAATCCTTGTTTTCCTGATAGGAGATTTTGGTGGCTTTAACACCATTGTTTCAGTGGTTGCAGGTGGCAAAAAAGGAGGAGGAACAAGTAGTAGAGAGGTTTCATTTGACAAATGGGACACATATGAATGATTGTTTTTCGTCTGAGTGTTGTGTTGGTGGGCAAGTGTGATGGGGGTTTGGCTAGATTGTATTTGGTAATGGGACATTCTTGGCTCCTAGTTGTTCTCATGGCATCCCAAATATCAAAAAATTGGTTGTGATGTAATGCAAGTGATGACATTGTAGGGGAGCTTGGGTTATACTAATTTTATATTTTGGGTGCATGTTTTAAAGCTATAGGCCAGTAACAAGCAATATGGCTTGTATGTTTGTGGTGTCAGATGTGCTTTGAATATTCTCTGACATGTAAGACTAAAAATATCTATTTGTGTATGGGACAAATATTCACCAATTATAATACAATTTTGACAGTACAGTGATACGTGTACCCTTGTTGACTTTGTGGGTGAAAATTGTTTTACATTTGCATATTCATCAGCTCTACTGTGGAGCCCATGTGGGACTACTTTCGTCCCCAATATAGACCCCCGCCCTACTTGGGCCCCTATCCCCTCCTAACAAATGATAAATGGAGATTATGTCGTAAGTGGTCTTCTAGAAGATTTAACATTCTTCCAGCACAAAGCCTAACATGATATTTACCTTTTCAGAACGGGCCGACATAACTTAGTTTTACTTGCTTTGGAGCCCATCTTTCCAATCCAAGATATATAAATGAACATTTTTCCACACTAACTCTAATCCATAGCATTACCAAATATTTATTTGGAAGAATTGATAGATAATTGGATCTTCGCAAACTACTACTATTTTTTTTTGGTTATATCCTTTCGTATACAGTGATTGAAGAATTGATTAACATTACCAAGTCAAGGTACGATTTGTCTGACAAAAAAATTAATATGAAAGGCTTAGGCTTAAGAATCA
>VDFB02060378.1:0-11951 GCA_007258455.2 Sequoia sempervirens | reverse complement strand
TCAATTATCTTAACCCCTTCATCTTCATCGTCCTTTGAGTCTTTGACCACATGTTGGTCATCACCCTCTGTCTCTTCATCCTCCTCACTGCTAGCCGAGTCCTCCAAGAGGTCTTTGCCCAGAACCACCAACAGTTCCTTTTTGCTCACATTAATGATGAATGAAGCCCCTTCTTCTGGGTCATCACTAGGTTCTTCAAAGCTAAGTTTTTTACCCTTGGTTGATTGGCCCACAAGCCTTGTTGACCTTCTTTCACCCTTCCCACTACTAGATTTTTCTATTTTTCCTTGTTCATCCTCATCTCTACTCTTAATAGTTACTTTTTTAACAGTTTTGGGTTCAACACTATCAAAACCCTTTCTCTTAGCTCTTGAGGGGTTACCCGAAGGGTTAGAGCTACTCTTCTTACCTTTCACATTCTCAACAACAAGGTCTCCTTTGATAAGGAGACCTTTAATAGAGGATTGTTTCATAATAGAGGGGACAACATGAGGCTTTTTGGGAGGAGGTCTAACAGAGGTGCCCTCACCAAGAGTATTCACCGAAGAAGGATAAGGGAGGGGTTCTTGTTGATTTTTAAGGGAGACATTAGCATTGGGGTTATTACCAGTAGAAGGGCCTCACATGGGGGTGATGGTCAAGGTGTAATTATAGAGGCACTGAATCAATCCCTAGTGAAGGGGAGGTGAAACTCCCTTAGGCTTGCATTGTTTGAGAGAAAATAATTGAAAGAAATGTATATTAATCTTTTCATTTCTATGAATATTGCAAAGAAAGGGAAAGTGGTACTCATGAATTATTGTGTACCTGCCCTCCAGGGTAAAATATTTTATGATATGCACACAAGTCACCCCATAAAGGGTCGATAGCCATTCCCTATCATAAACATTCTGGAACCTCTTGAGCTTCTCATCCCCTTCAAGAAAATTGTCAATAAACATCTGGTAATCAAATATGACCACTATTATTGAATAAGCTATATGACCACTATATTATTTTTAATCAAATATTGATGCATGGTCATAAGAGGTTAAATACTATGATTTCAAACAGAGGCATTTGGGAAAATGGAGGGAGAAGTTCAAGAAATGGTAGGTGAGGAATAAACATGGTGTTGCGATGGAGGCATGGAAATTTGAAATCTGTTGGCGAGGTGAATTCATATCCATGGATCAGAGGGAAAAATGGGGTTGTCTTCAATAGAATAAGCATTCCATAGTTGATAATTCATGGACAAGTTTATGGGAAACTCTAGCATACAAAAATACGTTTCCATTATGCACAGTGAAGGCTTGTATCTTTCCAGCATGGTGTCCAATGGATGTGTTAAATTAGGAATCATCAATGATTAGGCATTGACATGGTGCATTAAAGAATTCCCTAGAAGCATGGTGAGGCACTAAGATGGAGGGTCCTCAATGATGAGGCACTAAGTGGTGCATTAAAGAATGCCCTAAGCATGATAAAACATGGAAATAACTGAGTGACTTATTTTTGAAAAAATTTCACTCACCTTAAGTATGAACAAAAAAAAATATGGAAGATGACAAAAACCAAGGATGAATCAGTAAAATATTATGAACAATGATTTAAAAGTGTGGTTAGAAAGCTAGAAGAAACCTTGACATAAAAGAAATGAATTGAGTGTTTTATTTTAGGGTTAAGCTCTCACATTATAACAGAAGTAGATGGAAATATTTCCTCTTCATATAGGGATGTAGAATTTATCAGCATAATATAATCCTATTCAAAATTACATGAGATAATGATTTAGTGGGAAATGATGAAATTGATAATTTCAAATTTGAATTGGAAAACATAATGTTGAAGTAAGAAATGATGATGAAAGGTGTGAAAGCTAAGACTTCTCCCCCACCTACAAGAAGTAAATTTTGGTTTTAAAATAACAGTAGGGAAGATCATCTAAGGAATGAATGTTTGATAGTCAAAGGCATGAAGCGGGCTACCACACTAGAAATTGAGAAATACCCTAGAAAGATAGTAAAAATATATTGTAAAATATAAAGTGGGACAAACATGACACAAATAGGTGTCCAATGTTACTTCATGAAGAAGATGAATATGAACCAATGGTTTATGGATTTACTAGGGAAGCATTTTTTGATATGGATATGGAGAGAGCATAGGGTTTAGCTAGAAGAGCATTCAATTTTTATTTGGTACATGGCTAGTGGGAACTTCGATTGAGAAAAGTATAAGATCACCTAACAATATACACTATATGGTACTACAATTTCAAGATATAGGACTCTTTGGATGAGTTATCATGATATCTATTGAGAATGAGGTGGTAGGGGAGGCTACCACAATAATAATAGAGGTACTAGAGAAAGAGGAAGTACAAAAATCCCAACATATTATAACTATGATAAACTAGGACATTATTTTGATTAGTGTAGAAGAAAAGAAAAGAGAAAAATCCACATGTGATTTTTGTGGTGATAAATCACATGATATTTATAGCTCTTCCAAATTTAATATTTCTATAGGAATGTGTCGGCATCATGATTAAAAGGTGAATGATTGTATAGTCCAAATTTAACCTATGATGCTAAATTAATGAATAACTAAAGTAGAGGAGCAAATGTTCGACAATGTACGAAATCAAATATAGAAATAAAAAGTAGAATAGAAGGATCCTCATTGAAAAAATAGAAATTTGAAAACTAAGACAAAGGGAAAAAAGGGAAAAAATCAAGAAAAAAGGCCATGTAGAAACTTAAGAAAAGGGAAAAAGAACTTCAGTAATTACTAATGTTGGATTAATAGAAGGATATCCTAGGATAATCTTAAGAGAGTGAATATGAAAAATAATATTTAGGTAAAGGGGAACATGATTTGGTGATAAGGAAGTCCAAAGAGATAATTAAGAAAAATAAAAAGGAGAGGATAATAGTAAGGAAAGTTTCATCACAAAATAAGTCTATAAACTAAAAATAATTGAAAGTTTAGTAGAATAAGAAGAGGCTGGGATTCAAGGTTTTGATAGGATGAAGTTAGATAAGGTTATTGGAATGAAACTCATGTGAAAGATGGAAGTGATATTTTTAGTAGCTTCATCCAATTAAAGTTAGCTTGTGAATGAAGGGAGATAGTAAGTTTAGATGATGAAGAGGAGTAAGGAATATTCAATTAGTTTAGTTAATTATTAGGGTTGGATTAAGGAGAAAATTGTAAGTTATTGGTGCTATTATTTGTAGAATTATTGGTTTCTTGAGAAGATCATAGGTTTAAAGAAATAGATGCATCAAGGTTAAAGAGGAGATAACTTTAAACTAATCTATCACCTATGCATAATCATACAAGGTGGTACAAAGTGTTATAAAAGTTGGATATTTATGCAAGATATTTTGATTGTAAAGCTTTGGGAAAATATTCTTAATAATACCCTCTCAATATTAGAGTCAAGAAGAAGATAAAATATCTAGATGAAAGAAGGAATCAATAATAGAATATAAAATCCATCACCTTCTCATTTGTTCTACGATTGTAATGTGTAACATTGATGAAATTGACACACAATCCCATGTTGAAATGAATTTGTTCCATGAAAAGATAAGTGAGATAGAGGAAGGAAACCATAGAATAGGTTGATAAAGAGTAGAAACATTATAAGGCTTTTTCCTTAACGAATAGAGAAAAATATTAGCTAAGTATTGATTATTAAACTAATAGTCAATGCACATTGATTTGTAAAGGATTGAACTTTATCTTAGGATATCTTATCCAATTATACATGTATGTCTATGTTTAGCATGATGAGACATGGTTCACATGCATGATTTATTATAGCCAAACATATTATGTTGTCGAGGGGGTTTAAGGTTCCATCCCTTACCTGGTATAATACGATGAGAGAATAGATAGAGAGTATTGCATAGCAAATGATAAGGTTAAAGGCATAGGTTGGGATATTGAGGGTAGGAGACACAATTTTTTTCATGTTATGATAAGTCTATGGTAAGGTTGTGAGGTTAAGGGTAGGATAGGAGAGGGAATGAAAATTTGGTAAGAGAGGATTAAGCAAAATAAGTGAAGGGTGAGGTTTGAGAGGGTGGATCATAGGGGTAGGAGGTAAAGAAGTTGCCTAAAGGGACATGATTTGTAAGGAAAGCAATGGTGTGGAAGCAACTTTCCTAACGTCAAAACCACAAGGAAGTAAGCAGACAGTACTTTTAATTTTCAAATTACAATCCAATTAAGACACACATGAAAGATTTACAGAAACAAAGAAGATACTCAAAGACAATGAACAACAGATTTACATGGGAAACCCTTCCGGGAAAAAATCCACCACACCAAGCTGAATCTCTTTGTATTACAATAACAACAATTACATACAATTAGAGATACAACTCTCTGGTATTAGTTCACAGTAGTTTCATTCACTGTTCATCCAGTTACAGAAATGCTCTCAACAATTCGATCACTTCAGAACTCAAAATCGATCTGCTTTTATCTTATCACATTCTGATTTTTACCTTTTGTTAATCTTTATCTGCCATTGCCCCATCGTAGAAAGTTTCCACTTGAGCATTGATTTTTCCCTGCATGTTGTTCAGCTCCAGCGTCGCAACAGTTGCAAAAAACTAACTGCCATCCATTCGAAAATCGCTTCCTCTGATTGGTCCATGATGATCCACATAGGATGGTCAAAGGCGTTCAATCTTTGTTGGCATATCGGTGAGACACTAATAGTGTCTCCCCGATGCCACAAAGATTTCATATCAATATTGTCATAGATCCCAATAGTCGGTAGGACGTTATAACGAATTCCATGAGACATACCGAATCCATCGACATCCATTGCGTTTCTATCGGCAAGAGATTCCTCCATCGGCTAGACTCATACCGATGCTCACAAGTCACACTAACTTCCACTTTGCCATCGACAAGACTTCCCATTCGCCAAAAGGTTTCGCCAAGTCTCCTCAAGTTTCACTGAAGCACCAAGAAGTCGGCGAGACTCATCGCTTTTGCCAAGACCACATACCGAGCGCCCATGTCTTGTCGTGTTGGCAAGACATTTGACTTCGCCAAGACCTTTCATCAAGCGCCGAGAGCTACTCCGATGACTTCAGTTGCATCCTCGTCGGTGAGACCAGGAACCCGTCACCAAGACTTCATATCGAAGTCTTTTTGTCACTGCGAAGGCACCAAGTGAATACTCTCGTCGGCGTGACCTTCCAACAGTCATTGAGAGATCTTCCTGACACCCTTGTGTTACCCCAATAGCCATATGCTATTGGTGAGACATTCTCCAGTCGCTGGGACTTCTCCCTGAGCTCTTGAGCTACTCTGACATCTACTTTAACACCCAATAAGAACATATTGTCGGCCAGAGGTCTCCATTCGACAGAAGGTCACAGTGAATACATCTAGGTCATAGTGATAGACTTCATTCGGCAAGACATCACCTCTATCTCGGCAACATGAACATTTCAAGCGGATTTAGAACAGTTAGTTGCCCAAACATGAATAACGTCACAACGAATTTTCCTTTCAGGAGTTACATGTCAGTATGGATTGAGGAAAATATTCCAACAATCTCCCACTTGACGAAGACCTTACTGAAAACTCCATAGCATAATAAAACTACTGGAATTCATGGGCCAAGAGGCCCATCAAACTGGCACACCACTTGTATTTGTCTGTGCTCACAGGCTTTGTCAATGCATCTGCAACATTTTCCAGAGTATCCACTTTCTCCAAAGAGACCTTCCCATCCTCCACCATATCTCATACAAAGTGATACTGTACATCTATATGTTTCCTCCTAGCATGGAAAGTAGGATTCTTTGCCAAACATATAGCACTCTGACTATCACAGTAAATAGTAATTTTTCCTACATCAAAACCAATGTTAGAACAGAAACGTTTTATCCAGATTGCTTCTTTACAGGCATGTGTAGCTGCTTAGTATTCTTCCTCTCAGAGGACAAAGCGACTACAGTCTGCCGCTTGCTCATCCAACTCACTGCACCACCATTCATCATGAAAATATATCCACTGGTGGATCTTTTGTTGTCAATGTCCCTTGCCCAATCATAATCCACATAACCTTGAATACTAAGAGTTCTCTATGATTTAACCAAGTTCCCATGGTAACACATGTAAAGCATAGTCCTAAGTAACCTTCTAACTATATAAATACTCTTCATACAAGATCCCAATGTAGTCCTTCTAGGACAGCCAGCAACCACTAACCCCTAATCGCTTGGGTAATGCAAAGGCCCTGCATGCATCTAATCGTGATACATAAGGCTGCTACAAACCACTCTATAGCATATGGTGATCAATATAAGTCCTCCATCTCAAGAGAGATTTTTGGGACAACTTCAATAGATAGCTTCGTTCCCTGTGTAACTGGAAAAACTAGATGCTTGCACTCAGTCATACAAAATCTCTCTAGAATAGTCTTGATATATGTAGTCTGACTGAGCCAAAGTTTTCTATTCTTCCTGTTCTTGGTTATTTCCATTCCTAGAATATACCCTACTGCACCAAGATCTTTCATTTCAAACTTTGCAAACAACTGAGACTTAAGATCAGAAATCATTAGCTTACTATTGCCTATGAACAACATATCATCAACATAAAGAGCAATAATAAGGACTTGATCACTTTCAGCTTTGTAATATACACAATGATCACATTTTGATCTTACAAATCCCAATGACAAAACAAAAGTGTCAAATTTTTGTTATCACATTCTAGGAGACTATTTTAACCCATACAAAGATTTCTTCAACTTTCAAACCAGTCTTTCCTTACTCCACAAAGTGCTCCGGCTGGGACATATAAATTTTTTCTTCAAGATCACCATGAAGAAACATTGTCTTCACATCCATCTGTTCAATTTCTAAGTCATACACTTCTGCAAGTCACAAAAGAAATCTAATAGATGTCAGCTTAGCTACAGGAGAAAAGAGTTCTCCATAATCAATTCCCTCTACCTGGGAATAACCTTTTGCAACCAGCCTCGCTTTATATTTTTCTACACTGCCATCTAGACCAATTTTCTTTTTAAATACCCATTTACAGCCCACAACTTTTCTACATTTAGGCAATGGAATCAAACTCCAGGTGTCATTCTCTTCTAATGATGCCATTTCTTCATTCATGGCTTCCAACCAAGAGTTTGAATCATACATTTTAAATGCCTCTTTCACAGTCCCAGGTTCATCAGTGCTAGAAATTAAAGCATAGGCACAAGTAGACTCTATTAAAGAAAACCCATACCTGTCAGGTTGCTTTTTTTCACGTGTTGACCTCCTCACAGGTTGAGGCTGAGGTGGTTCTTCATCTTCTTTAGAACTTTCAGAGCTACTTGAGCTTTCCTTAGTATCAGGTACATTTTGATTTTTCAATTCCTCTTTATCTGGTGTCAGAGGAATTCCTGCTACATCCTTTTCATTTTCTAATTTCTTCTTTGACTACAAATCCAATGTAGAAGGTTTCAACTCATGAAAGATAACGCTTCTGTTGTGAAAAACCTTCTCAGTCTCAGGGTTCCAAAGCTTGTATCCTTTTATGCCAACACTATAGCCAATAAAAAAACACTTTACAGTTTTATTTTCCAACTTGGATCTTTTTTCAAATGGAACATATGCATATTCCTCACAGCCAAAGACATGAATATGTCTCAGAGAGGGCTTCTTTCTAGACCATTCTTCCAAAGGCGTCTTCTCAACAAGAGCAGACTTAGGAGAATGATTTAACAAGTAACATGTAGAGACTGCTTCAGCCCAAAAATTCTCCTCCAAGCCAGCACTGCTCAACATACTTCATGCTCTTTCCATTACTATCCTGTTGAACCTTTCAACAACTCCATTTTGTTGTGGAGTGTAAGGTGTAGTCTTATGTCTTTTAATCCCATGATTTGTACAATACCTTTCGAATTCATCTGAACAAAACTCACTGCCATTGTTTGTCCTCAAGAATTTTATTTTCCTACCAGTTTGATTTTCAACAAGGTTTTTAAATTCCTTAAACTGATTGAACACTTCTGATTTACTTTTCAGAAAATGTATAAATGTTCTTCTTGAATAATCATCAATAAACGACAAATAGTATCTTGATTTAGACAGGGAAGGAACATTCACTGGACCAAACACATCAGAATGAATATAATCTAGCAAATCAGAAGATTTGTGAGGACTGGAATAAAATGAAACATGGTGCTGTTTACCATATATGCAATGTTCACAAAATTCGAACTCAAGGTTACAATCTTCAAGCCCTTCTACCAGGTTTTTATTTTTCAAAATTTTTAAACCTTTTTCACCAATGTGGCCAAGCCTATGATGCCAGAGCATAGTCTTTTCTGCTGGAAGTTTAACCTCCATGGCGTTTACTCCATCAGGAACATTTCCATCTTTTACTTCGCAGAGACACTATTGCATTGAATAGCTTGTGCATCCAGCTTGTACAAGGTACCAATTTGAGCACCCCTAGCCAGCACCATAGAGCCTCTAGTCATCTTGCAACCATTTCTAGAGAACGTGACCTGCACTCCAATATCATTCAACTTACTTACAGAAAGTAAATTACGAGCCAAACCTGGTATATGCATCACATCATTGATTCCCTTCACTCTTCTATCAGGGAATTGAATTCTGACTCTTCCACAGTCAACAATTTCCAAAGATGAATCACTTGCCAAGTACACCTTTCCACCATTGTATTCATCATACTTCGTGAACCAATCTCTATGAGATGTCATGTGGAAAGATGCTCTAGAATCAATCAGCTAGACATCATCTGATGCCCGTGTAGCCAAAGTTGCAATGAAGGCGTCTGCATCACTCTGAGAAGAATCACTGCCAGAAGAGTTCTTCTTCTTCTTTTTCTCCTCCTTGCAATCCTTTCAGACATGACCAAGTTGCCCACAATTCCAACACTTCACCTTGGACTTCTTGCCAGGAGACTTTGATCTCCCTTTTGATTTCGATCTAGATTTCTTGTCCTTCTTCTTGCCTTTCTCCTTCGATCTGCCCCTAATAGCTAGAGCCTCCTTTGCCATCTCAAAAGATTTTCTTCTCATCTCTTCCAATAACAAAAAAACAACATCTTCCATCTTGAAAGTGGATGTCATACTCCCAATAGCCATTACCAGATGATCCCAAGAATCTGACAAAGAACATAGCAGCAACATGCAGCGATCTTCATCTTCAATCTTCACACCAATAGATGTTAACTGAGCAATCATCATGTTGAAAGCATTCAAGTGATCAGCAACAGATCCTCCCTCCTGCATTCTCAAAGAGTATAGCTTCTTCCTCAAGAACAATTTGTTCACCAAGGACTTGCCTTGATAAATTGATGCTAGTATTTTCCACAAGGAAGATGCAGTCTTTTCTTCATGAACATTCAGAAGAACAAAGTCTACCAAACAGAGTCTTATCAGCCCCTTAGAATTTCTATTTGCAAGGTCCCAATCCTCTTGCTTCATGCCTTGAGGCATTTTTCCAGAAACAACAATCCAAAGATCTTGGTCTGTCAATAGATCTTCCATTTGAGTTTCCTACAACTCAAATTGCTACCACTCATCGATTTGACACCATTTTCCACATGCTCGTATCATTTCCGATGTATTGTCGAAGGATAATGAATGGCAAAATCTTTCCGGCTGCTGCATTTTTCGTCGCTAGTCAAATGACATAAATTAAACGCCAAAATTAACGGTGGAAGAACGCCGGTCGATCACATCATGAATAATTCCCAGATTCGCCGAATATCATTACGAAAACTTTGTTTATCCAATCACCTATCATACCCCGGTAAGTTCTGCTTAACAGTCAATTTTAAACAAGTAAGAGCGCGAAACAATTGTACACATTCATCGAAATTGTGACGAAATAAGCAAGTAGTAGCATCGAAACAAAACCAAAAGTTCGTCGAATGTGTGATGAAATAGGCAAGTAGTAGCGTCAAAACAACACCAAGAGTTTGTCGACTTTGTGACGAAATTAGCAAGGAGTAGCATCGGAAGAACACCAAAGTTCATCAAAAGTGCGACAAAATAGGTAGGGAGTATTGTGGTAGCAATGCCGAAAGATCGTCAGAAGGGCGACAAAATGGGTAGGAAGTTACGACGAAATCGTCGTCACAGCTATAGCAACTTCGTTGAGCCTTTATGTTGATTTGTGGGTGGTTTTCGTCGAAATTGTGACAAAAAAGCAATTTTTTTTTTTTAAATATTCGTGGAAATGTACCATTGCGAAGACTGACGACTGATCATACATACAGACTGCATATTGGTTTGATACTTCAAACGATGCATTTCTTATATTGAAAAGTGCAATACCTTATTGAGCTTCTTTTTGTTTTGAGCATAGTTTAATATTCTCTACTTAACAAGGCCAATCACATGATGGTGGAAGCTCATTTGGCCCCTCCCCCCCTTCACATCACTCTCAATTCCCCATACCCAATCATATAACATTAATCATTGATTCATCCATTAATAACATATAACATTCATTCATTCATCCATTAATAACATATAACATCTATTAATTAACATATTCACATTCATTCATTAACATATAATATTCTATTCTTTTCAGCTTTTACATATTATCAAAAAATATGGTTGTCATGATATGATTACAACAATTTTTCGGTTTTTCAGTTACATAAGCCGGCGGAGTATCATTTTTCAACCAATATCTCGGCCCCCTTTAGTTGTTCTTCCCTCTGCTCGTGATCTTAATGTACGCCTAGTCGTTTGCTCATGATGTGGATGCCGCCTCAAGGGGGGTCTGCTGCAATAAGAAAGAAATGTTAAACTGATATGTTTTATTATTATTGTTACAAGTATTTCATTAATTAAAAGAACATTAGAGTGGTTCTCTTTACCTGATGGTTCCACATCATGTTCCCGAACTTTTGTTATAAACTCATGCTCAACATGTTGAACACCCTCTAAATCCTCATCCTCAGAGTTGAAATATGAAAGGTTGGCGCTAATTACTCACCAATTGAAATTAAATATGCTTTAAGAGAACATGAGGGGTCCCTCTTTATCTGAGGGGGTCACATCATGTCTCCGGATTCCTTCTTCTATTCTGACTATGTGTTCCTAAATAATGTTGATCACTGGCCTACATGTCGAAACACAGCATGGTCACACTAATTAAGCACCAATTGCAATTAAATATGTTTAAAAGAACTTTAGAGTGGTCCTCTTTACCTGATGGGGCCACATCATATTCCTGATCTTCTCTAGCCTGATCATGCTCAACATGTTCATCACGCTCTACATGCTCTAAAGTACCGGGATGCACACCATGACCTTCATCTGCATGTTCTGCTCCACCCTCACAAGGCTGCGTTCCAATGTCATGTGCAGTATATATTATAATTGCTTGAATGCTTAAAACAAATAGGCATGTAATTACTTTATGGTGGAAATTAATATTGAATAGATTGCACAAGTATTCAATTTTTAAATAAACTTTATTGAGTTTATTTACCTGTGTGTCGGATGCAATGGAAGATTGCGTTTGCCCAGTCAAGACTCTTAGGCGTTCAACCACGGCTCCATAGCCTTGCTGGAAGGCAATCTTCAGGTCCTCTTTTGTGGGAACTCTGTTGAATTCAAAGCCCTACATTTTTGCAGAAGATCATGAATTTTGTTTCTATGGTGTGATAAAACCAAAATTGTTTTCAATTTATTATAATTTGGGTGCAATATTTCATTTATTGATACTTACAATTCGTGCGGCTAATTTCATATAACCACCAGAGCTAGGTTTGTGTTGCATGTGCTTTTCTAATTTTTCCTTTGTTGCCTTTGATGTGTCGGGCAACCTATGAAAAGTTTGAAATATGTTAGATTTTGTAAAAAGAAAGAGTAATCAGTATATAATTACAATGTTGATAGTATCACACATAGCATACTACTTTTTAAAAAAAAAATTTAA